>JAEBDU010000021.1:755642-942208 GCA_016802625.1 Heliconius numata
ATTTCCGATCAGGTAGACGAAGAGTACGGTAGCGGAGCAGATGCACCGCCAGCTGCACATGGCAGAGCCAAGATTCATAAATATTATCCAAGCATCTGGCTTAATCACTTACAATCTTATACTAAACTTGTTTTTATTTCTTAACGTGTTATAAAAATATGTTCATTTCGTATTATAAAGTGGTCCTTTAATCCACCTGTCTAATTACGTTTATATTTTTATCAATTGTAACGTTGGTTTTGGGCTCTTTGATTTTAATATACAATTCTTGTTTATACATTTTTTATGTCTTATTATTATAAACCTATTTATAGCTCGTGTAGAAGTTTCTCTAAAAGCTTTACTTCTCAGGTTCCAAGCTGTCTCTGATTTATATTTTCTTTATATGGAAGTATAACCAAGTTAACTTAACGTAGCTTAACTATTCATTTTTATAAATTCTTTTTAAAGTAAGTTATTTAAAAGTACAATTATAACCCATATTATATTTAACGAGCCGTGATGTTCCAATGGCGACGCGACGATCGCGTGTCTGTATTATTAAATGAGAACTGTATCAGCAGATGTTTGTCAAATAGAGTGTACTAAACAAATGTATTTATATGTATTTATGTAAATATATATACGTGTATTTATTTAGGTCAAGTTGTATTTTTTGTAATATAATAATATATACATATTTTTATAATCATTTATATTTAAAAATGTAAAATTTATTCATTAATTTAATAAAAGTATATTCTATACGTATATTTCTTAAAAGTAGGTTGTAGTGTTTTAACACTAGGTTTTCAGGTTCGACCTGCATATATACTGCATGCATACCTATAGATTTTACTTAAGTTATGATAAAAAAATGATAAATAAGTTGGCTTACTGTTTCAGTATAAAAAAATATATATATTGTTTTACTCGTAGGTAGATAGATATATGTCCAGCCAAGCCTCTACTATATTCCTCGTAAAAATGAGGTCAATCTAATGTATTGTAACACGCATTACGGTCATCGCAGTCGTGCCACAGCTTAGCCTAATTAATTCAATTTTGCATAAGCTAAATTTTTTTATGAATTTACATAAAGTTCAATTTAATATCAACAAAAATATATGCTTAGGAATCGAAAATATAAATTCAAAGAGCAAGTCTCAAGTAAATGTCTGTTTATGTTTATTATTAGTATCCGATCAAAACAAGGGTTTCAGCCGAAAGCGAACAATAATAATAAAATGAATAAAAATAAATAAATAAAGACGAATAATAATTAAAGACAATCTGAAACAGTCGATAGAGGTGGTCATTACCAAATATTTTTACCCTATATTGCGTGAACCGAAAAGAATAATAAAAAAAATACTTAGTTTTAAATAACAATATAAAAACGTTAAAAATAAAAGATATGTAATTAAATAAATAAAACTTTGAGTTTGTATCGTGTGCCGTATGAAATAAATGGTATACGGCTCATATGTAATAACTTTTGTTGTAAAAATATTAAAATTGACCACGCTTCTACCCCTCCCATTTTCGAAATTATAGAGGCCAGCCAAAAAAAAAAAATGTTTTCATTACTACAAGCAAATCAAATTTAAACTTTTCCTGGGACGTAGATACTCAACTACGAAGACCTATCCACGCAAGATGACCTAGCCTCGATTGTATATACATATATATATGTATATACAATTATACATATATATGTTTGTATGTATATTGTTAATGAATAACAACCATAACGCATTAACCACAAATCTTGTAAAGTGTTCTCTGCAAATCATGTTGAGGGACATATGCGCACGCGCACCTGCTGTGCCGCCGCCGGCTGCATCCACACGTGCACACGCATCAATCTTTGACGACTGTTTTTGTATTAACGTTATATTAGTTCCTTTTTTTTGTTTATTTTTATTTCCGTTTGATATATATGTATGCATTTTGTATATATAATGTGTATAATATTTATTTTTTAGTAGTATATAGTTTTTTATTTGAAAAAAGTAAGAAAACATACCGCAGTAAGAACGGTGAGTTCGCCAAGCCATTCATTAAGTAAAGCCTCTGGATCGTCAGCGGCGGCGCCAGCGCCGGTGTCCTCCACCAACGCCATCTATACAAAAAGCAAGTTTTTAGTAATACAATTATAATCTTTTTTCAACTCTATCTAAATAAATGTAATATTTACACTGATTATATTTACGAATATTTATTACTTAGTGAATCTTAAGTATACGTTTAAATCTTGGCAAATCGTTTAAAGTTTATATAAAGCTTGCTTAAATATTTTAGACTTAACTAAAAGTTGAACGTTTAAAAACTATCTGGTATTACTGGTAAACAATGCAAAAGCTTCCATCCCTCTAATGGCAATCTAGGAGCCGTATTTATAAACCGCTCTCAAGTCTGAGATCGATCTTGAGATGCCGTTTTCTTTCCTAACTTACATATCTATGAATTAAAACGGCATTTCAACAAGCTTAGTATTAATAATAATACGTGCTCAAATGATAGCATCTGCAATAACAAATCTCACGTGTGTAGGCGAGGCTCACGTTTGCAACAAAAAAATGTGTGTTACTTTTACGTTAAACTTCACACAACCGTTATAATGGCAGCTAGTTGAATTGCTTATAGTGAAAAAATCAAGACGAAATTTTGAATAACCACGTGCCAAATATAAGTACAGCTGGCGTCTTTGTCAACACTGTATTTTAAGTGTAAGCGAATAGAGGCCGTCGGTCGTGGCGCAGCGGCATAAGGGTGTGACTGTAACGCGACGGTTATGGGTTCGACCCCACTCGAGGAAGTGAAATATTTATTAACGTTTATATTTCCATTTCTTCGCTCTGGTGTCGAAGCAAAGCGCGGTTGACTTCTGCCACTCAACACGCAATGCCTCCAGAATTCGGCAGAAAGTGGGGAACGGAGTGTCTTAACACTAGGTACACTGCCTACCCTGCTGTGTGCGGGATACAGCGTGAAGCTTAAAAAAAAAGAATATGTATCTTTTTACCTTTCGAAAATTTACTTAGTATTTGATATTTATTGTTAATTGAAATAAGATTTGTTTAAACTAATTATAAATTGAACACAGCATGTAAATAAAGTCAAGCAACTATAATTAAGAATTTGGAAAACATATTTTAAAGTAGTTGTCGTCCGCAACTTCGTTTGAGTGGACTTTATGAGCTTCACCATACTATTTCGATATCTTATTTCATCGACAAATGTGCCCAAAACTGCATTCTTTACGTAGGCGTACTTCTTATTGTTATCCTGTTACGAGAATGTATAGTACATGCCGAGTGTGACAGGATGGAGATTATGTGAGACTCATTCTTCTGTATCCTACTCCCTAAAAACCCACGCCCCCCCCCCACTGCTTCATTCGAAGCCGCCGATACTTTCAGTTCCAAGCATAACTTTGAATCAATTGCGTATTTCGCTAAGCTTTTCTTCTGTTTTAAGTTTTCATTTTTCTGTTTAAAGACGCGAATCCTGGAGTCACCGTCACATAGCGCGCTCTACCAGACAGGGCGCAGTTGAGACGTGCCTGACAAAACACTAGCACTGTTAAAGTTCAATGTAATGTTTATTAATTAATTTAAACATTCCAAATCTTCTATATCTATATATATATAAAATCGAAAGGTCACTCACTCATCACGAAATCTCAGAAACTACATGTGCTAGGAATCTCAAATATTGCATATGAGTTACTTATAGGACGTAGGTGCTCGCTAAGACGGGAATTTGCAATATTCGACTTCTAAGGGGTTGTTTTTGGGGTTGAAAGTTTGTATGAAACTTCGTTACTACGAATGCTAGGAGTCTCAAATTTTGCATGGACGTCACTTATAGCACGTAGGTACTCATGGAATTAATGGAAATTAATAATAACGTAGTTCACGCAGGCGAAGCTGCGGGCGGGCCGCTAGTATAACATAAATATAATGAAATATATCAAAGTATATATTTCATGTTATTTAAACATGAAATGGTGTTTTACTTTGATATACATTTTAATCCCAGTCTCCTGAATTTCATAATTACTGAGTGATTTTCGTTTCCATTTTATTTATATAAATAAGTTCAGTTTCAAATAGGTTGATGCCGTTAGGTACGATGGCAATTGTGGTTGCAACTTAATTTGTCCTGCAACCGTGCTTTAGAAGCCAAATCTTATTTTAAGATAAAGTAGCATAAATATATTTGATAATATGGAAGATAGAGAAGCTGTGCAAGCAACTTCATATTACTTAGTATGAGACAGTGAAGGATGCTGCAATGATAGAGGAATCTTTGCATATTTTTGGACCGAATCCACAACCGCTTTGTGCTGGACTGGACCGGCCTAATCAAGCTTTGTGCTCAATAGCCTGATACCTGGACTGGCCTGATTGTCTAAGGAGTTGACAATACAATGTTGAATCTAGATATAATATGTAATATGTATGATTGTGTGTATGATATATACGTTGAAACAGTAAGGTTCGGTGACGTTATTATAAAAAAAATCCTAAATTTGCCCATTAAAAGAGTCATATTTAATAGAAGATAAGATACAATTTTGACGTTAAATAATAACACTGTAAATATAAATGTCTGTATTTTAGTATAGGTTGTAATTAAGCATATGAGCCAGGCCAATCAACGGCACCAGTAACATGCGGGCGGATATTTTTAAATGAAAGACACACATTTGAATTCATACTGCCCATTAATTTATATAACAGTCATTGTTATATTTTTGTATAGAAAATGTAGGCTTGGTTATAAAATCCAACGAACGATCAAACTATCTTAAAATGCCGTTTTAATTCATAGATACGATAATGTTACGCGCCGGCCTAAGAACTATGTCGGATGCAAGTGCATCATCTGTATCAGTTCCTGGAGTGAGACCTCCTGGACGCCCAAGGAAGCGCTGGCTGGATGTCGTGATGCAGGACATGAGAGCCAATGGTCTAACCACCGAGGACGCAAAAGACCGTGCAAAGTGGAGTAGGTTGAGTAGGAGGGCAGACCCTGGCAATAGCCGGGATTAATGCCAGGAGGAAGGAGATATGATAATGAAAACAGTATCTCAAGATCGATCTCAGACTTGAGAGCCGTTTATAAATACGGCTCCTAGATTGCCATTAGAGGGAGGGAAGCTTTTGCATTGTTTACCAGTAATGGCGTCGATTCAATCGAAGCATCTCAATTGATTCGAACTCAGCGCTTACTGATAATCACTTTTGAAGTTGTCTGAGGGTTGCAATTTATTTATCGGAACAAGTAAACTGATTCCAGAATATCCCACGATTTATCTCGGCGGTAACACCAATATTTACTAAAGTTCATTCAACTTAAACAATGGCGAATTTTCATTTTACATATATTAAAATGAAAATTCGCTATATACGAGTTCGCTATATACGAGAGTGTATTTATGTATTGTGCGGCTTTATGTATCTATCTATCTATCTATATTTTATTAATGTTAGTAGATAGTTCTACTCATAGTTATAGTATCTACAATTTTACTTAACCTTCTTTTTATTTCTTATCATTTCAATTATTTCTAATGAATATTAAAGTTGCAAGTATAATGCGAGCAATATTTTTGTTTGTCTGATATATATTCTAAAAAAAACATTATTAAAAATATAGGACCATACAGTAATTTAAAAGTGCTTGAAAATGCGTAATTATAGAGGAATAGAGAATATTTTGATCTTAAACAGAGCTCATTTAGCTCAGATAAAAGAAAAGTATATATTTATAAAAAAATAAATAAATCAGCTGCACGATGTAACCCACACAAAGGATGGTAGACAGAGGGAACTAGTGTTCAGACACTCCGTACTCCACTGTCCGCCGAATTCTGGATGCAGAGGACGGATCTCAACGCCGCGCTTTGCCTCGACACAAGGGCGAAGAAATGGAAATATAAATTTAAATAAATATTTTATTTCCGTGAGTGGGGATCGAACCCACAACCACTCGCGTTTACAGTCACACTTTATGCTCCTGCACTACAACCGGCCTCTTATTTATACGAGATATCGTATATAAGAGTAAGTGTTCGGTCTCACTACAAAAATAATCATCGATAATTGGATCTGCACTTCAAAAGAACGTCTCTGCTCCTCTCTACCGAAGGTTTTCTGGTGAAGAAACGTTAAAGGATCTTAAATTTTATTCATAACGAATACAGTACGAGGCGACAAGAGAAAAATTTGATGTAAACAATATTCTGTTTTTACGAAAACAACCATCACAACCAGTTGCGACAAACAGAGTGTCTCTTTGAAGGTTCATGTTGCAAAAAAATGTGATAATAGTGCACGTAGATAGACATTGTAGTTAGACATTGTAGATAGACATTATAGATAGACATTGTAGATACACATTGTAGAAAGACATTGTAGATAGACATTGTAGATCATCAGTTAGGGATTCCGGCGTTTATTCTAGATATTATTATTATTATATACTATTCTCATAGGTATTCGTAAATTATAATTTGATTTTGGTCCATTTGTTTTTACCGTCTCACAATTATTTCTAGCGACGTTGCTTAGTCACAGAGTTCAACTCCCCACTTTGTTATATTAGTTTGAAAAATGAAAATAAAATATATATAAATAAGCGTTTTAATTTTATTGTTTTAATTTCAATAAAGTGGAAGCAGTGTAAATATTTTTTTGTCATAAGCCTAAGTGGTTTGTGATATCCCTAGTGGGGTAGACAGAGAGAACGAAGCGCCAAACGCTGCGGTCTCTACATACCTCTTTCGCCTCGTCCACTGTCGTCAACTTCTTCATACACGCCCTCTTGGAGTCCTCATGCTTTTTACGTGACGTTTCTCCAGTATCTTTGACACTGTGTTTTCGAAGGTCAACCGAGGTCTCCCCCTACCTCTCTTACCACTCATTTTTCCATCATAAATCTTTTTTGCCATTCTTTCATCCCATGTCTATTCATATTTAGATTTTTAGATCTCGAAAATTATTACTGTAAATGGATACTTATAATATGTGAACGTTAGATTATGCTATGAATTATTTGTAGAAATTAAGATATTTGCTCAAGCACTGACAATTATTATGCAACAGGCCAAGGTTGGGTTGACGTACGATGTTTAAAATTTATTTTTTATATTAAAACTTTAAAAAGTTATATCATAATTAAAATTATGTTTTGTATAAGCATACTAATAAAAAACACGATAAAATAATCTTACTAAATTTTGAGATTAATATCATTCTTAGGTTTATCTAGGGACCATGGACTTGAAAATTTTTCATTTTTGATACTAAGGTATCGAAAAATGTGAGTATCTTTTATTGCTGTTTTGAACTACTAACGAAGTGTGTAAACGTGACTGGTTGTGGGTTCGATCCCCGCTCGAGGAAATTAAATTTATATTTTCATTTCTTCACTATAGTGTCGAGGCAATGCGTGATTTCCGCCACTGAACACGCAATCCAGAATTCGGCGGAAAATGGTAAACCGAATGTCTTAACAATAGGTTCCCTCAGCCTACCCTGCAGTGTGCGGGATACAGCGACAAGCTGATCCAAAATGAAAAAAAAGAACATACCAACATATACCAATATACCCGACAACATTAGCTACCTATAACTAATAAGTTGCTACGAAAGTAGATCCTAAGTCCTTGGACTATATTTCCAAGTAACCAATATATATAGGTATTCTGAATTCTTGCAAGTAACTCCAGGAAGCTAGAATAGATAACAAGAGACGTTGACAAAGCATTGTTGTATGGCTGTGGCATCCTCTAAATATTAAAGTCAGTATGCCGCGTTCATTCCACAGCTTGCAGTTATTTTTATAAAATATTCCTGAGCGTTTATTAAATTTTATATTAAGATATGCCTACGTACGTTTATAGTTAACAAAAAAATACACAAAAAAAACTAGTCATAGATTTTTTATATTGCTGTTTAATTATTTAAATAACATTTTAATAATTATATGCAAAATTAGTTAAATCATCGTACAAATTACTCACTTCCTGAAGTGGATATTTACAGCTGATAGAGTCTAAATTATCTTGCACCTACCTAGATTTTTTTATTATATTAATTATATATTGACTTTTTATATATGATAGATATCCTAACAATATAAAAACAATAGTATTAAGTTAATAAGTAAGTATAGTACAAGTACAAATACATTTTTAGATTGATGGATTCATTGATAGTAACGTTTACAGCTAGAAGTTGCCCTCATGTTTAAAAAGTGAGTTATATTTTAAAAAAGTACAACATAAGTTATATATTATACTAGCGGCCCGCCCGCGGCTTCGCCTGCGTGAAGTACGTTATTATTAATTTCTGTCTCCATGAGTACCTACGTCCTATAGAAATGTCCATGCAAAATTTGAGACTCCTAGCATTTGTAGTAACGAAGTTTCATACAAACTTTCAACCCCAAAAACAACCCCTGAGAAGTCGAATATTGCAAATACCCGTTTTAGGTAGCACCTACGTCCTATAAATAACTCCTATGCAAAATTTGAGATTCCTAGCACTTGTAGTTTCTGAGATTTCGTGATGAGTGAGTGAGTGACCTTTCGATTATAAAATCTATATAATATATAAAAGATGTAGAGCAGGACTATCTTAGATTCTTTATTATTATTTACATACATAGATAATACTATGAAGAAATGAGTATATCATAAAATTAATAATAACCTGTTTATTTAATATGTTAAACAAACGTCGGCAATCATCCGCGATGACTATGTCTATACTGAGTCATCTACAAAATTATGAATGACTTCAGATTATAATTATAATAATATAATATTATATAGGTACAGGAGACATGTTTAAAGTCAGCTGGTGCAGAAATTAATTATTCTTTGAAAAATTAAATAAAGAAAATTTAATTCAAGAGTTTTTATTACGTAGATCGTAGCGTAGGGCCAAATCTATAAATTTAAAATAGAAAAATAAAACGGAAAGTTCAAATTGTTAATATTGATGAAAAATATCGTTAACTTGATTGCTTAGTCAAACAATATAATTAAATAGGAATTTACCTTTCAAGTTATAATAGTATTCTAGAACAGATCACCTCTCCAACCACTAGCTAGTTTAATTAAAGGAACTTCGCACTCAACACGCAAAAGTCAATTTTGAATCGGTCTCAATATTTAATATAGTTCACAAACTTTCCAGACTTTATGTTTATCGGGTGCATTTTGGAATCTATGCAATCTGTACGGCGGCGTACACAAGGATCGATGTTTTTTTCTAGTGTTTATAAAAAAAATAGATTCTATTATTATTATTGATAACATTTCAATCAATTTGCACTTATCACTGCAAATCCGTTTGTAGGTTAGGCTTAGGCATCCTATAGCAGGATAGGAGTGATCGCGGCGGGCGCGCTACTATGAATGACGAGTCCGCCTTCGCCTCTGCCGCCGCCGGCACTAACATAGGGTATAGCATAGGTTTTCTAGCACAATACATTATGTATGACTTCTTTGATATGTTATATCATATTCAATTGATTTTACAATCCTTGTAGCTTTAGATTTTTATAGGAGATTTGAAATAGATATGTTTTAATAATATTTTATCTATATTTAAAGGTTTGTGATGAAAATTGTAAGTACTTAGTGTCTATTAAGCACACATCTACTAGTAAATTTTCATTCACTGAGTCAAGACACTTCGTTCCCCATTTTCCGTCGAATTCTGAAAGCTCGAAATCATTCAAAAATATTAAATACTCCATTTCCTCGAGTGGGAATCGAACCCACAACCTGTCGCATTTACAGTCACAATTTGGGCCTCTGCGGCTTCATAAAAATAACTGATATCTTGAATATATAACGGATATTATTAAACTTTTGGTAAATCGACGATTCGTTTCGGTCGATCTGATTCACGCACATTGTTTGTACAAGCGTGTATGTATACAGATATAAACACGCTTGTATATGCGTGTTTATCGCCGACTCGCAAATATGATAATCGGGTTAACTCAGCTCGATGCGGATGTGTGGGGATTTCATTCTGTTGAGAATATCAATTCTACTGGTCGGCCATGTGCTTTAATATCTTTTTGAAATATTTATTTTCGTTGCAAATGTTATGTATTCTCCTCCCTACCTACAAACCTACCTACCTACCTACCTACAAACCTACCTACCTACCTAACTACCTACCTACCTACCTTTAGTAGTAGGTATAATATCATATATTATATCTACTAGTAACTACAAATCGTAAGCTTCAAGTTTTTATAAATTAGTAATACGAAAATTAAACGATGTAGGTAACTTCATACACTTTTCATAAATGAAAAGCTAAAAAATCGAATATAATCTAATACATAATTTATTTTATAAGATATTTAATTTTATCCTATAGGATTATCGTTTTAAAGATAATATACGTAGGTTGAGAATCTTATAAAATATTTTAAAAAAATTTAAAAATTTGCATTAAACTAATTACTGGATAAAACTTCACAAGCTTCATTACAATGTCAATTGTTTGTCTTGCGCTCACGACCTAATTATTATTTATGGATTATATTAACTTTTATGGCTATTAAGTAGACAAATTTTAGAGCCAAGTCGACTAGTTGTGGGTTCGATCCTCACTCGAAGAAATGAATGATTTACTTAATTTTATATTATCATTTCTTCGCTCTTGTGTCGAGGCAAAGAGCGGCGTTGAATTCCGCTACTCAACACGCATTGCCAATTCAGTAGAAAGTGGGGAACGGAGTGTCTTAACACTAGGTCCCTGCTGTGTGCTGGATAGAGAGTAAAGCTAATATTTTTTTAATACATAATACAGCAGAAGGTATATTTAAAAGGTTTCACGTATATGTAAATTAGTTTAGTAACTGGATAACAATATTCTGGCAAACATAATCCATTTACCAAGTTAGGCTCAGATTGACAAAGAGCAACCGCAATAGTACATCCCGGTTGGCGCTAACCTAAGTCAATATAGTACAGGTTGGAGGAAGGCAAAGCTTAAACAATAGGCCCCGATGAAAGCAATCAGCTAGCATTCTGTGGAAGCGTAT
The DNA here is from genome assembly GCA_016802625.1 of Heliconius numata. NCBI lineage: Eukaryota > Metazoa > Arthropoda > Insecta > Lepidoptera > Nymphalidae > Heliconius > Heliconius numata. Next base: position 766,713 of record JAEBDU010000021.1, read on the forward strand.
ACCTGGTGAGGGAACACTGTCGCCTAGCTATAAACGGTATTAAGAGTTCGTATATACGAGTATAGGTATAGGTGTCTATTCTATATATTTACTTCACTATATAATATTTGCTTAATATATTTTTGGTGATTATAATAATAGTAATATTAATCAGTTTCACGCTGTATCCCGCGTACAGCAGGGTAGGCAGAGAGAATCTAATGTTAAGGCACTCCGTTCGCCACCTTCCGCCGAATTTTTCGAAGCATTGCGTGTTGAGTGGCGGAATTCAATGCTGGGATTTTGCTCTGTTGTCAGAGTGAAGATATAGAAATAGAAATTTTAAATAAATATTTAATTTCCTCGAGTGGGGATCGAACCCAGAATCAATCACGTTTATAGTCACACTTTGTGCCCCCGCGCCATGACTGGCATGGAAGATATATGAGAAATCCATTATTGGAGGGAATTATTATTATCTTTAAAATAATAATTTTATGAGAAAGTAATTCTGATGAAAAAATAAATATTTGCGTAGTACAAGCGGGCGAAGCCGCGAGCGTGTCGCTTGTTTTAAAATATACCACTAAATACAAACAGCGTAGGCTTAATAACTATGATTTAAGTAACAGAAATGGTGCTTGTAACATTGAGGTGGAATAAATAGGCGTATCGCGCAAGATTACGAGTTCAAAACTTCCGCTCCTATTGCATACTGCAGGCGCAACGAAAATAGCTTTGGGTGGTTCATACACTACATTTACTATAAATATCATACTTTTTTTAAAGGATAACTAAGTTATTTAGTTATTTAATTTTAGATTACTATAAATATTATACTTTTTTAAAAGGATAACTAAGTTATTTAATTTTAGTGATTTATACGTATTACTAGATGAGATCTCATAAGAAAGTGGGTAACGGAGTGTCTTAACACTAAGTTCCATCTGCCTACGCTGCTGTGTGTATAGAGCGTGAAGCTGATTTATTTATTTCAAATTAATAAAACAACATGATGTTAAGTAATTAAACAATTAATTTAAAAAAGCAGTGGCTCTCAAATTGTAAAATATCAATGGATCTTTGATATATTACTATACTCGTTAGCGTCTATAGTAAGCTATAGGTTTCACTACTGTCGAAGGTTATATTTTGTATTTGTGTCTTAATGAGTTCTACGAAACTTTCACTTTCGTGTTAGCTATTATTTCAGAATAATACTTATATTAATTGTGAATATACATCGCTTTGTATTAGCAAGTAAAAACGTCTATTTATATTTTAAATAGAGAGATTTTGATTTTTGGTTATATATTAGGTAAAATCTTTAATTAGGTGGATATTAGATGATGAGCAGACCAGGCCACATTTTGTGTAACTAAAGAAGATTAAAATTATTATAAAATTTGGTCATTTCTCGAGTGTAATTCAAGCTCACAACTATCATAATTATGAAGAATATTCCTAGATCTTAGACCTAGGAATATTCTTCATTCATTCTAGCTTCTTCTCTATTCTTCTTCATTCCTAGGTCTTAGATCTATTATTAAACTAAATTGTGTAACCTCTTGTATTAAAAATATAACATCTTTTCTTGAGTAAACAGTGAGTTATTGTAAACAAGGAAGGCCTTATGTTTACATGAATTCTAAGTACAAAGAACAATTAATATAATCTATATTGAACTAATGCGTGTATGACGAAAGCGAAACTAGTGAAAGTGGTGGGTCAGGATATGTCTAGTACTGTAACTATAATAGATAACTATAATAATGTTTTAGCAGGTCAAGTATATCAAAAGTGAAAGATTTATATTAATACTAGTGGACCCGAACGCGGCTACGCCCGCTTGAACTATACGAATATTTATTAAATATATTTATGAATTTTTTTTCAGTTTTCAATAGACAGATGCGTTAAGCAAGCTCATTTTGGGTGACGTTTTCTAACAACAAACTTACTTAGCAACGGCGGTTGTTATTAACATGGCGGAATAAATTGCATGTCAAATTAATAAGTAATTTAATATATTGGTATATATCGAAATATTACAAATATGAGAAAAAAAAGTATCCTACGTTCATCCCAAGACCCTCAAGTATCTTAAAATAGTATTTTATCACAATTAAATTAGCGGTTTGGCCCTGATTGCGTAAAAGACAGACAGTCAGACAGACAGACAGAGTTACTTTTGAATTTATAATATAGGTATGGATAGAAAATTAATAGCAAACATTCTTTATTTCTCACTATTACACTCACTATTATTGAAAGATTTATTTAATGTGTTAACATTATCTTATCTTCCTTATCTTATCTTTTATTATTAAAAAAAAGATAAGATAAGAAAAGTATTTAATTGTGCTTAGATTTAGGAGTTATTTCAGTTGGTACGTATAGCAATTACCGTATTTAAATAAGTAAAAAGTTATTTCAGATGTCCGGTCGTTGACCTTCTTTCACTTCCACACAGCAGCTATAAGTCTGCTAATGTAAAATTTTCGTTCTGAATTTTTTAGTCCTGAAAATAGTTAACAATAAATGACTAAGAAGTTTCGTCCTTTCTCTAATTCCTGCAATTCAGGTCAGTAAAGTATTGGTTGAGAAGGATTTAAAGAAGTAAGTAATAAAAATATATTTTCATTTAAGCAAACATGTCATATCTGGCAGTTTTTTTTCAGCTGCACGCTGTGTCTCTCAGAGGGAACATTGTGTTAAGACACTCTGTTCCCCACTTTCCGCCGCAATTGAGGCAGTGCTTTTGTCTGAGTTCCAGAGCGAAGAAAAGAAAAAAATAATAAATATCAATTCAATTTCATGAGTGCGAATCGAACCCACAATCATCGGATTACAGTCACACGCCCGTGCCACGACCGCTTCAATTTTATTTTATATTTGATTTAAAAGAAAAGCTTTCTGCATTTACTACAAACTTTTCAAGTGCCGTATATTTTAAAAATTAAAAATACGTCAGTTCAATAAACAGAATTGTATCCTGTTATAACATTTTGTATATATGTATGCCGCTCCAAGCGTTATGTATGGAAATATACAAATATAGTATATATTATGAAGCTATATATAATATTAGTATTAATCTGATAAGAGTGCTACAAGTAAGTTATAATTTTAGAAATAGGTGATATTAATTATTATTAAATTAAAAGAGTATATAAAAAACTAGTATATAATTCTTATATTGTTTCTAGAGTATAAATTGTAGTCAGAAATTAATTTAAAATTTAAAGAAATTTACTAAAATGTAGCTTTTATTATTAATAAATAAATAATTTATCTTTTTAACGTTATTTTCAATATTTTAAAATTAGTATCAAGATATTAGATAAACTATGGTTTTAAGGTTTAGATAATATATTATAATTAACATAATATTATAAATATTGCCACGTGACACTTGCGCAAGTCAGGCGTCACGGTGCGGCGGTTGCGCGTGACGTCGCATACGTTAACGTCAGCAAAGACTCCGCCGTGATGCGTGTGCAAAATAAAATACATAGTTACGTCCTGATAGAAATCTTACTATGTAACATGTTTATAAGATTTTGTTAGTTTTAGGGTTCCGTACATCAAAATGGAGAAGAAACCTTATAGGATCGCTATGTTATCAGTCTGTGAAGAGAATTAATATAGAGTTATAGAAATTAATATCAAATATTTAGGTCTGCAGTCACGTAGATCATTAAAAAGATCTAGCTTCTAAGTCATCGCAATCTAAAGACCTCGAGCATTTGTGCATCGCTAGCTACATTTCAAAACCTATAGGGTACTTTCCGTGAACCTACAAATATGAAATTTGGCTTGCAGCATAAAGAAAGGAAACATTTATAGATATTTCATAGAAAAAAAACATTATAAACTTAGACTTGTAATTTGTTTCGTACAAAATGAATGCAAACTTAAGTTTGTCAACTTTTATAGATTGCACTTCCCGTTAAAATACAATCCTGAAATTCATATGGAACCCTCGATTGGGAGTCCGTCTTACATTTGACCAGTATTTTTTACTGGTCTGTTGACAAATACTTATATTAAAATTCTACAAACTTATTAGAAACAAGTTTTGAAAGAAGACTTAGAAATTGCTTGCTTTTGACAATTGGACAACGTAATATCAACGTAAAAGCACATTAAGCTCATGATAACTTAGTTAACCTTCAAAAGCATTAAATAATAAGCTGTTGTTATTTGCCTCGGGGAATCAGCCTTCTGGTCAGTCATGCAACGTTATTACGTCAAATGTCAGCTGTGATTTCCCTATACACGTTACGCCGGTGTTGCTAGTTAAGTTATAAAATATCTATGGCATAATGTTTTTTTTTATTTCTCTTCTTCGTAAACGCTGGAATGTTAACCGATTCCTTCCTGGTCTCAATTCGGTTGGTATATATTTATTTATTATTATTATTTATTTATTTTTAACTTATTTTTATTATCCTCATAGTTAAGTACCTTTTAGTAAAACTTGTGCATAAATATATTAAATCGAAATAAAAAAAATACGTAAAAGTTTGAGAAACAGATTTTTTTGTATCCATTTTGTCTCATGCCATAGTGATAGAGTATAGCTGTATTATTATTACAATATTATTATTAGTATGTGTTACCTGATGATAGATTGGAAATCGGTGCCAAGCTGTTAACAAAATTTGATTAAGCGGTATATGGTAAAGGCAGTAAGCAGCTTAAGCTTCACTAACTAGCCTTTGACTTAAGACGGAGATTGAAACGTCAAATAAGAATATAAGAATTTCATTATAGCAATCTTCCAGTATTAATTTAGCCGTTTATAAGATTAAATTTAATTTTGTAGTAATGAAATAAAGTAAAACTTATTAAAAAATAAAAGGAAATATTTAAAAAAACTTCAGCTTCACGCTGCATTCCGCACATAGCAGCGTAGGCAGAAGGAACATAGTCTTAGGACTCTCCGTTTCCCATTTTCCGCCGATTTCTGGAGACACTATATGTTGAATGGCGAAACTCAACACAGCGCGTTGCCTCGACACCAGAGAGATGAAATGAAAATAAAAATTTGAATAAATACTTCATTTCCTCGAATGGGAATCGAACCCACAACCAGCCGCGTTTACAGTCACACACTCATGCCCCTTAGTGCTTAGTATGCTTAAAACTTCCCTCACAAATAGTTTAAATGGAACCAAAAAAATATATATAAAAAGCTCACATTACAGACAGACATCAAAAAGTAACCGGCGTTTAAACGACAAAGAAATTTAATAAGTGGGCTTTTAATTAGAGCGAATTTTGACTCTCAGTAATGAGGTGCACTCGGCTTGAAGGAGAAAAGGCATCAGACGGGAACAAGGGAAAACTCACGTTTTGTTTAGCCACATGATTTCCGGTGGAAATATTTTTTTTTCTATTTTCTTTGTTTTCTAATAATAAGTATAGCATCAAGAAAATTATTATCTTACGAGAAGAATAGTGTAGAGAGGTATTTTGTGCGCAAAAAGTAATTTTGTTATTTTTTTTTTATTTAGAGACGGAACAATTCATATATTTAAGTAATGTGAAAAACTAAAAACGTAAAAATAACACCCAATTTATTATTAAAAAAAATTAAAACACATTTAATTAATTTCATATAGGTATAATTAAACGTATTCTGGTGTATAATGAAATGAATCTAGTATATGAATTAAAGTTTTTATTTAATCTATGCTATACTAAAAAAGTAAAAAAGTACATTAATTAGGGTTCCGTACCTTTTAAGGAAAAAAGGAATAATATCACCTTATAAAATCACTTCGTACGTACGTACGTCCGTCCGTCTGTCTGTCTGAATATCTCAGGAACACTTAGAGATTAACGCTTAAACTAGAAGATTTTTTATATATTTTCCATGTACAGATAACAATTAGATAGGTTTTATGATATGTATAGATAATAAAATCGTGCTAATAAATTAGCAAAAGTTCTTCAGTGTGGTCGGTAGTTTTAATTGATAAATAAAAATAATAGAAAAAAATCTGCGTAACAAACATCAAAAGTAACAGTCAAAACTATAATTGCGTTGATTAAAAAGGTAATAACAATAAAGTCCGCATAAACGAAGTTGAAGTTTATAATATAAAAATATCTATATATAACATCTCAAATATAAAAATCTAATATAATGATAAAAGTTTTTTTTTAGTCTGTATTTTAAAATGTCTATATGCAAATGTCAAAATCTTGGAAAAATATTTGTCAACCACTGTCTAGCAACCACATTTACGTGCTATTTCAATGCCATACGATGCATCGTTTCGTTTGTTGCAAAACCCCATGTAACTCTAATTCGTAAGTTCCTTTATGGAAACCTTTTTTGAAATAATACAAAAAAAAAACAAATATAAATATATTTTATGGTCTGCAAAATAAATACGAATATATATCTTAGAGAACCTAGTGTGAAGACACTCTGTTTCCCACTTTCCGCTGAATTCTCGCATTGTGTGCTCAGGCGGAACTCAACACCGCGCTATGATTTGTTAGCAGTGAGGAAAAATTAAAATATTAAATATTTCGTTCCCCCTAGTGGAAATAGAACACACACACACACACACTTTAAAAATTATAATTACTTGTCTACATACGACAGGTTTAAGAGTAAATAATAAACTTAAATTAAATTAAAATTGATGACAAAATATATTAAGCAACTTTTTTGAACTTATATTTTTGTGAACTACAATATTTGACCAAACCAAAAATATATCTTCTAAATATGCCGAGTTGGCTCTCTTTATCTTCATTAAAAAAGTCTAGAGAAACACGAAGTAGTAATGCGGCGTATAAATTAAATATAGTGTTATCGAGATATTTTATTTGTTCGGCTTGGTGGATGTAAGGGCGGGCGAGTGCGGGAAGCGGGTGGGTGCGGGAAGCGGGCGGCGGGTGGAGGTGGAGGGTTGAGGGTTGACGCGTGGTGAGGGTAGGGGGTTATTGATCGGCACGCCTGCACTACCTGACGATGCAGCTACGGAACCGAGTTCGAAATATTGGAGCCCCGTTCGTATGCTTGTCACAAAGCTAAACGAAAGCACAAAGCTGGTAGTATCGGCGTTGCAGTTTTCTGATAGATTGCGAGTCACTTCAAGACATAACACATAATAGGTATGTCTTATTTTTGCATTTATTTTATGAGACATTAAAATATACGAAATAAATTATATATTTCATTAATTTCTTATTTAATTTATTGAAATATGCATCCAGAACAATTAAATATAAAACAATTTGTTGGCATACAAACATAAAACAAACAATTAAACATAAAAATGGCATCATGTCATAAAATGTTGAGTACAAATGATCAAATGTTAACAAATATTAGTACAAATTAAATTAAAAAAAACCATTTTTATATTATATAATTATAATATTATATTAAAATATATGAAATATACTTATATTATAAATTACATAGTTTACTAGTATTATATAACTTGGTGTAATTGGCGTAGAGCTTAATTGCCGTATGACTTACGTCGCCTTTAGCGTACATGCCCCAATACAAGACTCTTTGCTCGAAATGCTATAAATTAAGAACTGAACTGAACTGAACTGAAGACTCTTTTTTACCTTTTTTCTCAACACAAGAAAAAATATGCATCTTTCTGTTCAGGCCATGTCGGTCAAAGATAGTCGATTAGACTTAGTAGTCTTAGTAGTCTAGTCATGGCTAAGGAAAATCAAGGAATGGACTGGAATTAAAACTGCCGTAGATTTGATTCATTTGGCTAGGGACAGGACTAAGTATGCGAAGTTGACTGCCAACCTTCACTAGTTGGAGAGGCACATTGAGAAGAAGAAGAAGAAGAAGTCTTACTATATTTATTTAATGTCATTTAGCTAATATATCATAAATATTTTTAAAATATTTTTGTTTTCAGTTCTAAAATCTGCTTAATCTTTATGTTTCTAGGCTATACTGGTGTGCTATTTTAGTCTCCAGTTTTGTTTAACAATGCTTTATCTGGAACACAATAGCGCTTCCTGAGTTACAATGGAGAAGAGAACGTAAGATGTTTTATAAGAAACAATTTTGATATGACAATAGCATATAATATGTTATAGGTTGGCTCTGATTTCGAAATATCACAGCGACTTATTAGCAAAAAGTTCTAAAATATAAAAGTATATAGAAGTATATAGAGCCCACAAGTGTGTGGTTGTAAATGCGACTGGTTGTGGGTTCGATCCCCAATCGAGGTTATGAAATATTGATTTAAATTAATAAATATTAATTTAAACTGAAAACTTAATTTTAAGTGATGAAAAATAATTTCTTTGCTCTGGTGTCGAGGCAAAGCGCGACGTTGAATTCCACCACTCAACACGCTATGCTTCCTGGATTCGGCGGTGAACGGAGTGTCTTAACACTAGGTTCCCTTTGCCCACCCTACTGTAGGTATGCGGGTTACAGCGTGAAGGTGATTTAATTTTATTTAAACTAATAATCTCAAGCCAGAGACCGCGCCATATCTGTTAGAGGAATATCCACTATTGTTGTAATTTTTGGTATTTAGTATAAAGTTAATGAAGAATTTCCCATTAGCATTCGGCCTATCTGTATCCAGAATTTCAGTAAATTGCAACCGCAAACTCTAATTGGATATATTCGGATATCTTTCTAAAATCAAATGGTATGATGGTACTAATGGCGATGGTACTAATTAGATCCTGTTCAAATTTAGTTATTACAATAATTTCAGATTTATGATTGGTTGTTATTATTATAAACTAGCGGCCCACTCGCGGCTTCGCCCGCATCTTACCTATTCAATCATGAACACTACGTGGCTGTAGGATAGGACGTCATCGGCGGCAAGGGCGCCCGCCGCGAGACTCAAGCCTAGGCTTGCGGCCGTAAACAGAGAGTCGAATTATTTTAATTTTACATTTTCTCGAAAAGTATACATCCAAATTATATGCTATAAAAGCCGAAGATTATCTTCATTAAATTTCCTTGATGATGAAATAACTTTCGATCGTAAGTTTTCAATATAAATGTGAAATAAAAATCGATGAATATCACCTTACAATTTTAAATTATTTTTGTCATAAAATGCCTTATTGTAACTTATTTATAGGTAAGAGATAGATATATGGGCTTGCGGACTTTTTTAAAGATCTGACATATAATTAACTATGTTAAAGCAATTTTAAATCAATTCAATCCTTATTATTGTTATTTCACTATTTAAGGCTAACTAAGACTTACATCGTACTTGTATTGCTTTGTTAAACAAATTTGGTATCAAATTTCAAGTAAACATTCAATGTAATTATGAATAACAAAATTTTCTATGACATAGTAATCTAATTTTAATTCTTTGTTGAACTATAATTAGGTTAATAGACATTTATTAAGCAAAATTAAAAAATATATATTTTTTTTCTGCTTGTATATTTAAGCTGAAGATCGAGTGTGGTGGCGAGAATTGGGGAAGGCCTATGTCCAACAATGGACAAAAGACGGCTGTTGATGATGATATTGAAGACTGTATTCGAGTATATTATATATTTTAATTATTAATACCTTATATTTATATATTTTACTATTAAGAATATTTTTTTGTAGAAGTTCATCGTAGTCGTAAGTTGTATTAAATATCTATAATATATTTAATAGATACAAGCTTACTACAATCGCGTGCTACTACAAAGGTGGGGGTGGAGGGTGGCCGAGACCTCATAGTGTTATTGAACTTAAACCCTCTTAATCTCGTATCGGGTTCAGTAGATCAATGTTAATATACCCAAACTAATTTTAATGCTTAGTACAATTTTAATGATAATTTAGTTGTTATTATATAAATTAATTTTGTTGCAATACAATTTTTATATATATGTATGTATATATTATTTTTCTTTACGTTACAAGCAAGTTTTTTGGGTCCCAAATGTTATTATTTATATATTTGGGGATTTTATAAGTTCTATAATAAATATATGAATGTCACTGTATGAAATTAATATTTACCTATATTGCTATAAAGTTCCTTCTTTACTCTTAAACGAGTACACATAATTAAATAATCAAGAAAAGAAATACCAAAAAAAATTGTATCATATTTTTATTACAGACAATTTAAAATTGAAATAACATTTTATATGAATTTACGAGAATACTCTAACTCTAAAATTTAAGCTTAAGTTAATATAACACAAACAACATGTAAATTTTACTTTTTCAAAAATAATTTATATTTTTATTCTACCTTCTTTAGAAGGACTCACAATTATAATTATTTAAAGGTATAGAGCTTTTAAAATAGAACGGTTTTCAGGATGATGTGAACTAAGTACAGAAAAGGATCCTATCTATATTCATTATATCCTTGTCTGGGTCTTTTATATATTTAGACATATTTAATTTTATATAATACTAGCGGCCCGCCCGCGGCTTCGCCTGCGTGAACTACTTTATTATTAATTTCTATCTCCATGAGTACCTACATCCTATAAGTGACGTCCATGCAATATTTGGCACTCCTAGCATTTATAGTAACGAAGTTTCATACAAACTTTTAACCCCAAAAACAACCCCTTAGAAGTCGAATATTACAAATTCCCGTCTTAGCGAGCACTTACACCCTATAAGTGACTCCTATGCAAAATTTCAGATTCCTAGCACATGTAGTTTCTGAGATTTCGTGATAAGTGAGTGACCTTTCGATTTTATATATATAGATTTAATTTAATAAATTTGTCATATATACACAATACGAAATTATTAAAAATCAAGTAAATAAATCAGCTTCACGCTGTATCCCGCACACAGCAGGCTAGTCATACGGAACCTAGTATTAAGACACTCCGTTCCCCACTTTCTGCCGAATTCTGGGGGCATTGCGTGTTGAGTGGCAGAATTCAACGCCGCGCTTTGCCTCGACACTAGAGACTAGACTAGACTTCACTTCCTCGAGTAGGGATCGAACCCACAACCGTCGAGTTACAGTCACACCCCATTTCTATTTGATAAAAATATTTAATTTGCTTTTTTAAAACAAATAGAGCCTTCTCTATAGTTCCCTAGCTGTTCGTTTCAAGAACAGAGTAGTGCCTCACTGTATATGAAAATGATAATACATTTATAATCGCTCATAATGACATAGCAGTGTAGGGGAAGCTAGTTCGATGAAGAATCCTAAAATAGGCTGACACTGCAATGCACTTAAGCTGTCTGAGTCTAGTGATTTAATATGACGTGGAAACTTTGATATATAAAAATTCAGGAGTGAGATGCATTTTTGTCGTTTTTTTTTAGTCTTATGATCCTGTAAAGGTTCCATCGTATTACCATTTGAGTCCAGCCGTGCTGAATGGGCACAAGTGTTTGATTGTAAATGGGACTGGTTGTGGGTTCGTCCCCACTCGAGGAAATGAAATATTTAATTAAATTTATATTTTCATTTCTTCGCACTGATATCGAGGCAAAGCGCGGCGTTGGTTTACGCCACTCAATCGATAAGCAATGTTTCCAGAATTCCGCGAAAAACGAGGAACGGAGTGTTTTAACTTAGCGTAAAGCCGATATTATATTTTTTTCTTTAGATAACCCTGAATATCTTACGAGTTAAAAAAGAGAGAAAATAGGTACCTATAAATGTTTAAATACAATTTGTTTAACGGCCTGTAGTTATGTACTGCACTCTAGAGTGTGCCAAATTTCAATCATTTTTCTTGATTGACGAGCATAAAAGAATCAGAATGCCATATGTCCCTAATATAATACTAATTTCATTGTAACCTAATACATCGTTTTGTTTTTATATAAAAACAGGAATGAAATGAATGCTGATGTTTTTTCGACTTAAATTGCAAAAAAAAATAATATATTTTATATATATACCTGTAAAAAATAGACGGTTAATTACAGCCCCGTTTCTTCCTTCTCGCCATTTCGAATTTATAACCGAATATATCGTTTCAAATGTAAAAATGGCTAAAATACAGGGGGGAATTAAATTACTATAAATAAACTTAATAAATTATATTAAGTATGGTTTGCTTGTATCTCTTTTTTTAGCATGGCGCTTATATATTTATAGTTCTTCTTAAATAAGATGGAAGAGGAAGCCGAAGAAGCAACAGTGACTCGTTCCTTAGAACTATGTAAATAGATACCTATAGTTCCATATATTATAATTATATGATAGAAAAATATTATTGAACTTCCAATAGGAATTGGTTAAAAATTAGGTATTTTTCATGAATTACAGATTTCACGTTTATCTGTGTTCCGGTCGCACAAGGTCTGGGTCGGGTCGTTGCACTGCCCCGCCAACTCCCAGTTATATTTAGACCGGAAGCCGCGCTCTGGAAGCGTCCCCTTTTGCGAGCCCAATTTTTTGACGAAACTACATGTCTTAAGTACCAATCCCTTATTAAAGCTATTTTTGGGAAGACTTTTTAAGACCGGTATTCGTTGGTTTAGAATTTATTTAATAATTTACAAACAATATACATATATTAAAAACGTTGCCTAAAAGTTTAAAAGTTATATTAGCAGTCAGTTCGAACGTCAATACTCTCAGAACTCGCTATAAGAAATATATGCACGAATGAACACATTATGGTGCTTTGTTATGGAAATATTTAAACCTTTGAAAATATAAAACCAAAGTGGATGTCTTATTTAAGCCTTGAATACTTAAAAACAGCATAATGCAATGAAAACTGATAACTATAAATAAGTTTTTAACTGATTTTTATTCAAAAAAAGAAGAGGTTCAATATTATTCGACAATTAATTTTCTTCGTGTATTCCTCGATTTCTTAGTTAACAAATAAATAACATTAATAAACACAAAAGAATTATTTAATTTAATAGCCGTCGAATGAGCTGAACTACACATGGGCCGATAGAATGTTTATAGCATCGATCCGTCTGCGTCTCGGTCGGTACTAGTTTTTGTGAGGGTGATAATAAAAATATTAAATAAGATAAAAACCTCATTAAGTTCAAATGTATTTATATTTTCAACTTTACCTACAATACAATTTTTTTTAATAGTTTTCTTACATTGCAAAGGAAAAAGCGTGAACCTATTATTCTTTTTTTTTTACTTATTTCTACAACAAAATATATGAGTCATTGTATGAGTACCTTTATTAGTTTAATTAGACTTCCTTTATTGATACAAAGAATCACATAATTATATTTTATCAATAGAGATTGTATTTCAACGAGCGGATGTTAAATATTATTTTCATTCCAGAGGATGTTATCGTCCACTCTGTAATCTTACTATTGACACAATGAATCCGGTGTTATATCATAAGGGGCTTGCAATCAGTTGAGACAATGAGAATTGACGTATTATTTTGTATATATATATTTCGCATATTATAACTTGTTTCCTTTTCTGTCCAGCTTCACTCCTTATCCCACAAATAGCTAAGTAGGCAGAGGGAACCTGGGAATTCTTTTCCCATTGGGATAAGTAATGGGAACAGACTACCCAGGGGATTAAGTTCTGGAGACATGGCGTGTTGAGTGGCGGAATTCAACCAGCTTTGCCTTGTTACCAGGGCGAGGAATTAAAAATATTAAATATTTATTTTCCTTGAGTGATAATCGAATCCACAACGACTAGCCTCGTCTGTTTTTATATTACTCTACGGAAATACATATTTTATTAACAACTTAATTCTTTTCTATCATCACTTTTATATATTTTCATGAAAAGGGCCATTGATAAAATCCATGTTAGCAACTTTGATGTTTTCTTTTGACTTTTTCCTTTTGACTGGCTATATTCTGAAAGACCAAAAATCAAACTGTCGGGCCCTTGTACACATACAGCCCAAAATATACAATAATAGCGGCCCGCCCGCAGCTTCGCCCGCGTAAGCTACGTTATTATTAATTTCTGTCTCCATGAGTACCTACGTCCTATAAATAACGTCGATGCAAAATTTGAGACTCCTAGCATTTGTAGTAACGAAGTTTCATACAAACTTTCAACCCCAAAAACAACCCCTTAGAAGTCGAATATTGTAAATTCCCGTCTTAGTGAGCACCTACGTCCTATAAATAACTCCTATGCAAAATTTGAGATTCCTAGCACTTGTAGTTTCTGAGATTTCGTGATGAGTGAGTGACCTTTCGATTTTATATATATAGATAACACCTATGTGTTTGTTTGTCTATACAAACCTACAAAGTATTAATTTAAATTATACTTCTCTTCTCTTCTTAGAACTAGACTTTTTCGTTCATTAAAGAAATTCTTAATAAAAAAAATTAATATTGGAACTTATTAGAAACTTTGTATGTACTACAATACAATAGTATTCACAAAATATGATATGAATATAAACAGGCTTTCACATATGAGTAGGTATAGTGGTCGTAAATCAAATGGTCGTCGGTTCTTTCCAAAAAGGGTGAAGTACCGTTGTACGAACGTAGTAAAATGCAAACGCGTCGTTGTTAACATGTAAAAAGGCAGTGTGAATCTGTAAGGCAGAGCGCAGACTTGTTTAGATAGTATTACTTCACAATACTTTTTTTTAGTTTCACGAGATTAAGACTGACTAAGTGGATAGGCAGAGGGACCTGGGAACCTAGTGTTATGATACTCCGTTCCCGTGAAGACACTTCCTCAGTTCCTCAGTTTTCTTCTGCCTATCCAGCTATATGCGGGATACAAAATATCTGCCCTGCGCGAAAAAAAATATCTGCCCACAAATAAGTAATAGTAGATAATTTACTTAGTTTTCTAGTGTCGAAATTATTTTATTAAGCGGAATTCAACGCCACGGTTTGCCTCGACACCACAGGGAAGAAATAAAAAACTTTAATATTTTATTTCCTCGAGTAGAAATCGAACCCACACCAATCACCACGTTTACACGCTTGTGCTCCTGGGCCACCACTGGCCCCGTCTTTAAAAATGTTAACCAATTTTTCATTGTAAGCTTGGAAAACACTTAAAAATGTGTATGAAATGTTTCACTTTAAACTGGGTTTTCAGGAAGTCAGAATTGTATTAAAGTTACGATGGCGACTGCTTCCAACTGATAAGCGGCTCGCCCCTTTTTACCCGACTGCGGACGCCAAGGGAGGCAATGTGTTTATCAGTCTATATGAATGTATGTAGTATTTTTAATCTATAAGTGTGTATATTCATTTATGTTAGTTTAGTTATTATTTAATGAGGCCAAAAGGGTTGATCGATTTTGATGATTCTTAAGGCTAACGATTCGTCTCAATCTTGCGAGTGTAACTAAATATGTGACAACCAATAGTTACAATCACCATACCCACTATTACAGATTATTCAGAAATGGTTTTAAGGTAGGTAACCTATCACCATTTTTATTTTTAATGGTAAATATATTATAACGATTTGACTAGATCCGCATTTTTTTCTGTTCATTCATTCATTCACATTCATTATTCTGTTCTTATAAAGGAAGAGTAGAAGACATAGGAACTATGATAGCGGATTGCGAAAGCAGAAGTTGGGTTTAAGTCCCCACTATATTAGTTCCTTCGATATCGTAAATACGGTAGATCGTAATTCAACGTAATTAGAATCGGAAACATAATTTGGATTGAAAATCAAATCAATTTTACGTCAAGCCGAAAATTGAAAATTCAAGATATATATAATTTCAATATTTAATTTGGTCACACACACCAAAGTCTTACTCTATTTTAAAATACATTTTTCAATAATTATTTGTTTTTACAAAAGTTGAGGTTTTGGGAACAATGGCCTGGTCTGCTAATAATGGACGTAATCTCAGTTATCGAATCCGATACAGCTCAAAGCTTCGATCGTAGACGTTTTGCTCTCATTGTGTTCGAGACAGTACCGTAGCAACCATAGTGTTGTTTGTTGTAACTTGTAGGAATATCGATATCTTATCTGTGAGAAACGAATAAGAAAATAAAGATATAAATAAAACGTTTATTATTATTGTTTTTCTTTTATCAGCTTCATGCTGTATTCCGCTTGCAGAAGGGTAAGCAGAGCTGCCGAATTCTATTTTTTTTAAATGTTAAGAAACTCAATTTTCCATTCACTTATTACTCTTTAAATACACATATTTTTTTTCTCTATTCTATGTCGTTATCGATAATACAATAAAACCTCCTATTTTGTTTATACAATATCCGGACGGGATGTCTTTAGAAAAAAGGGGGAAAAAAATTAGAAGCTCACTATTATTAAGTCGAATATCTTTTGTTTTCTATAGTTTGTTGTACTATTTAAAAGGGATAGAGAATAATGCGAAATTTTCAATGTACGGACACGTGTTTACTTATTATTTTTTTTAAATAAATTTTACCAATTATAGAAAATAGAGAAAAAGAGAAATAACAAAACATTTATTATAATTCCCATATTAGGTATATGGGATAATTAAAGTGGAGAATAAAAACAATTTTAACATATTCAATGAGAGACTACCATAAACTATACTAATAAATGAAATAAATCAGTTTCACACTGAATCCCGCACACAACAGGGTAGGCAGAAAAAACCTAGTGCTCAGACACTCCTTTCCCCACTTTCCGTCGAATTCTGGAGACACTGCGGGTTCTCGGCACCACTGTCCTCAAACTATACCTACTAATAATAACTTAAATGTAAATGTCACTGCTTTATTAAAGGAAAATAGTAAATATGATTAAAAGTTATGCAATTTAATTCTTAGGCATAGTACGCCACACGAGTGGGAATGAACTCGCGCGGTTTGTGAACAGAAGTGAAGATTTCAGGTTTAAAGTTAAATTGTTCGCATCGTCCTTTCAAAGCCTTTTAGCGTCCTCTGAGTAGGCTGGAGTAGAGAGAAGCTCAACACACTCTTTTCACATTTACTTCTTGTCAACAAAACCTTGATACTTTTCTTTTATAAGACTTAAGGGGGTATATTTGAAAGAAAATATTTTTTACTAATAAAAGTAAGTATTTTTTTATAGACGTTCATACAACTCTCTGTCTGTGGAGTAGAAATTAAAAATGTTAAATGTTAAAAATGGTAAATAAAACCTACTGGTGAGGACGAGCGTAGAAATTATTAAGCAACATAAATTATGTAAATCCCTATAAAAAAACAAGCCTAAAAACACGTCATTTGATTAATAAATGTATTTAATAATTAATTAACTTCAACTTACCCTCTCTGTGTCTATCGATACAGCATTGTAAAACTGAAAATAAAAAAAATGCTATAATTATTGAACAACATCTACGAATACACATTTATTATGTGAGTAATCGAATAAAACATCTTTTAGAATATTACAATTCTAGAGTCGATCAGCGCGTGCAGTCTATATAGTAGTTATTTGTTAGTAGGTACAAGGGAACTGGTATCAGAAGTGATATCAAATGAATGTGGATTAAAATTAAATTAAATTAAACCAGCTTCACGCTGTATCCTGCACACAGCAGGGTAGACAGAGGGAACCTAGTGTTAAGACACTCCGTGGCCCACTTTGTGCCGAAATTTGCCTCGACACCAGAGCCAAGAAATGGAAAAATAAATGTAAATAAATATTGCACTTACTCGAGTGAGGATCGAACCCACAACCGTCGTGCTACAGTCACACCCTTGTGCCGCTGCGCGACGACTGCCTCATGACAATGAGTGTGGATAGTGTCGAATGAAAAGGTCAAGGCCTAAGAGTACTTAATTTTATTTTGTAATTTATAATGTTTGACTTTTTTTATACTTTTGTAGGGAGAGATGTTAAGCGAATGCTACACTGAATTTTTCACTAATAAATATTTTATTTTCCAAATTTTTAATATTAAAGAATTCAATTATTAAAAATTAATTAAAAATAATATTACCATCATACAACTAAGCACATTCAATTTAGATATTTTTTTAGTATCAATAATTTTATGGACAACTATTAGTTATTTTAAACATTATAGACAAAAAATATATTGTCATTCTTAATTATTTATGAGTTTTTAGTCTGAAATCACCTTTTACATTTACAAGGTCTTTCAAGGCCTATCTCTAGCTCTATTACAATTATACATAGAATTTAATATATTATTACAAAAATGTAAATAATTTAGCAATTGCCAGTTCTACTCTTCCTTTTTCTATGTAGCATCAACATTGTCATTCTACATCAACATGTTATGGCAAGACTGCTAGCCATTCCAAGCGTCTAGCGCCATACAATGCCAGCTTCCACATCCATATTTATTTGTTAATAATATATTTTAAACCCTTTATAGATTTATTGTACTCCATGTATGTGCACGGAATTATAACGGAATAATCGTTAAATATCATACTTGTTTATAAAAACACGCAAATATGATTGAAATTGAAATAACTTAATGTTTTCAGTTACAATAATGAATCATCCCTCTTTCTCTCTCTGTCTCTCTCTCTATTTTACTAAGCATACAGATATTTTAATAATTTATGAGGCCGTCGTAGTACAGGTTCACAAGGGAGTGACTAACGCGACCGTTGTGGGTTCGATCCCCACTCGAGGGAATGAATTATTATTTCTTAATAGTTTCATTTTATCGCTTTACCCTTTGCACAACGGCAAAAAGCTCGTTGAGTTCCGCCATTTAACGCGCGGTGCCTCGAAAAATTTGGCGGCAATTGGAGAACAGAGTGTCTTATCACTAGCTGCCATCTGCTTACATATAATTTATTTTTAATTTATTTTTACAATATACTAGACTATATTTATTGAAGCATATAAATCGAACTGTTATCATATTTCAAATGGGTAATAGTTAGGAAGGAGTTCAAGTTAACAGAATTAACGGATATCCCTCACTCGATAGGAGATAAGCGCGTCCGTTAACAGCTATACTCCACTGGCAATTTGCTTTGCGGGGAGAAGTCAGTGCAAGTATACGTTTTTGAAATTTTGATGTTTGTAGCGCGTTTCTATAATTGTTTTAGTTAAAACATAATATGGACATGCGTTCTTGTTTTTATGTAAAGTTACTAGAAACTCAAACTAGTCTCTATTTTTATATTACAGCCAAAGAATAATATTCAAAGTTTCATCATAATCGTTTAAATAGCTTTGGCGTGAAAACAAATGGATAATGTTATATGAACAAATCATAGGTAGATATAGGAACAAATAAGAGGCCGTCGTGGCGCAGCGGCACAAAGGTGTGACTGTAACGCGACGGTTGTGGGTTCGATCCCCACTCGAGGAAGTGAAATATTTATTTACGTTTATATTTCCATTTCGTCGCTCTGGTGTTGAGGCAAAGCGCGGTGTTGGGTTCTGTCACTCAACACGTAATGTGTCCAGAATTCGGCTGAAAGTGGGGAACGGAGTGTCTTAACACTGTCTACCCTGCTGTGTGCGGGATACAGCGTGAAGCAATTTTTTTTATTTTTATAAAATATATCACAAAGACACATTAGACAGAAATTTGAGACACTTACAATTCGTTTAGCCACGTGGGTGTTCGATATCTATCTATCTATATGGGGAAATCTTTGTATATTCTTCAAGTTACAATGTTGCAACGGATAAATTATTACTTAATAGTAACTTAATAGTTACGCCTAAGGCGGAGAGGCGGTATGAGATACGAAACGGAAATGCCTGGCCCACACTTTACTAAACGGCGCGGGCGCGAGGTTATGTGCATAATATAATGTGGAATTAATGTTAATCAATTAGATATTTATATAGTAAATATTATTTTTTTTGCATCTTATTATCTCCATACAATCTCTTCAGCTTCAGCTTCACAGTGTATCCCGCACACGGCAAGGTAGGCAGAGGGAACTTAGTGTTAAGACACTCCGTTCCCCAATAATACAATTTACAATTTTCTACAATTTCTTATAGTCTAGTATTATTGCAAGAATAGTCTTTATAGGTGAAGTGTCCATATATCTAGTGGGTATCCATATAAAAATACTTCAAACAGGCAGAGCCGCGGGCGGGCCGCGAGTATGTAAATAAAATCAGCTTCAAGCTGTATTTATTTATTGTTAGAATAATAAAAATCTGTGAATACACTAATACTACTTATAAACGGAATTACTTAGGAAATTAGTTTTTGTGAAGTTAATTTTAGAAGATGAAGTTAATTTTACTTCATATCACATCTATGACTATATACTAATCATCATCATCATCATCATCGACAGTCATCGATTGTCCACTGCTGGACATAGGCCTTCCCCAATTCACGCCACCACACTTGATCCTCAGCTCTTCGGACCCACCCGCTTCCCGCCAATCTCTTTAGGTCGTCAGTTCATCTAGCAGGGGTTCGTCCCACTTTACCTTTTGAACGGTTTTGTTTTGTTTATATATTAATGTGTACAGAAAATTTATTCAACTAAACCGTGTACTGTATTAAGACGATTTGTTTTATCTAACTCAGATTATACAATAGTAATCAATAAACTATAATATTTACTGTTATATTAGCCACGTATTCTGTAAACAAAGGTTAAATAAGATCTCTTAGATGTAAATATAACGCTCAGCTATTAGATACCTGAGTGTGATGTGGTAGGTATTCTCTAGGAAACCTTAACGTGATATGAATTAGTAAGCAATCATCTGCATCACGAACTATGATATATATATATATATATATATATATATATATATGATGTGATAGATATATGTAGGTACCTAACAACGTATTGTTATGCAACCGCACATACACAGGTCCATTTGTGTATGAATAATTCAAATTAATGAGATATATCTATTAATTAACAATTAGTACTTAGGAATGGAATATTACTATCGATATCATTATTTATTCTTATCAGTCTGTAGGGAACTTTTATTTATATCTATATCTAGTTTATTTAATATGTTTGTGGCACTTACATATTTTATTATTGTAATTTATTTATTTATCATTTCGACTGAACTGGTAAGGAGATTTGGTATAATATTCACTGAATTCACTCCTATCCCCTTGTCGACGGCATATTTAACCAATCATACGTTCCATTGTTTTCTTTATTTAATCTTTCCTAATTAGTATTTATCGCCTTCTGTTTCATATATATGTTTGTGGTCGACTTTGCTATATGCTGTACCGTGTTAAATTGTGATTTACTATTTGTAATATCACTATATGTACATTTAAAGTGGCGTTGATTAATCTCAGTGTTAAACGTGAGTAGATCTTTAGTTTTTTTATCCACAGTACATATCTGTCGCATCGTGCGCAGACTCTCTCTGTGCGGAGACGTCGATGGGGATAAAAAATATAAAAGTAGTGTCATAAAATTTTTCATTTTTAGGGTTTCGTATCTCAGAAGGAAAAGCCTTTATAGGATCACTTCGTTATCCGTCTGTCAAGACCAATGTCTCAAGATTAGGGGTTTAAAGGGGATTAATATCAAATATTCAGGTTTACGGTTCCTTGGAGAAAAGAAAAAATAAAAGTTCTTAGTCGACGTAATCAAAAGATATTGCATTTTGTATAAAATTCACATCTTAATCAAAATGTATAGAGTACTTCCCATGGAAATACAATTATAAATTTTATCAAAAAGTGTTTCAACTTTTATAAATAACGTTCCTATAGGTCTACAATCATGAGATTGGTATGGAACCCTCGGTGGGCGACACCGACTCGCATTTCACCAACATTATATATTTATATCGTTGGCCAACAATATGTATTTATATTGTGAGTCAAAGCAAAAATAAAAAAAGTGAAAATTAATAAGTATTTCATAAAAAAAATCATTACAGGCTTATATTTGTTCATTTCTTACAATATAAGTGCATCCAAACTTAAATTTGCACTTTTATAAGTTGTACTTCCCGTTGACCTACAATATTGAATTTGGTACGGAACCCTCAGTGAGCGAGTCCGACTCGCACGTGGCCGATTTTCTTTCTATTCTTTGTTATTTATGTATATACAATTATAATTAGTACAAAATTTAGAAATTTAGAATTTATCACTATTATATTACAGTTAATTTAACAGGTACAAATTAATAATCTAATACTTTAGTAATATTAATATTATTGACTTAGACGTTTTCATTTTAATTTCTATTAAAGCCTATTGTCGGCAAATGTGGGACTAATTGTTAAGTATTTGCCCTTGTAACGGATAGCAGAATCAATTGTGTTTGTATGACTAGTATTTAGTAATCATTGTAAGCCTTAGAGGCGATGTTCAATACATTAATGAGGGCCCTGTGTTTTTATTCTAAAATTTTAGAGGAACCTTAGATATATGTATTTTAGTATTTGGTTAATTAATTAATCCTTACTAAAAAGTGTAGAATAAAAAAAATAATTGATCTGAAGCTAGTTTAATAATAAAAGCAATACATGCATGCAAACTAAAAATAAAAATAATTCTACATACAAACTAAAAACAAAAATAATTCAAAATTGTGTTAATAGTAATAATAGGTATTTAATATTTACATCAATGAATAATGTTTATAATCGACACACTCATAACAATTTCTTTTTGCTAAATAATAGGATTTACGGCTAGGATCCATTGTTTAAAAAAAATCTTCCCAAAGGAACCTGTAAAATTTAAATTTTCTATTTAGAATTTATCTCTTTTTTTACTTTTCGCCCTTTGCTTATGTACGCATATACATATTGGTCATTCCAGTAGTTAAGAAAATCTTAACAACACTTACTAACCTTTTTTTTGTTTTCGATTATCTAAGTCTTAATAGCATATAACTTATCTATATATATAAAATCGAAAGGTCACTCACTCATCACGAAATCTCAGAAACTACAAGTGCTAGGAATTTCAAAATTTGCATATGAGTTACTTATAGGACGTAGGTGCTCGCTAAGACGGGAATTCTGGTTACTACAAATGCTAGGAGTCTCAAATTTTGCATGGACGTCACTTATAGGACGTAGGTACTCATTGATGACAGAAATTAATAATAACGTAGTTAACGCAGGCGAAGCCGCGGGCGGGTCGCTAGTAGTTTAATAAACAAAAGTCATTGACCTGTTATTATATCTACACAAAGACTTTCGTCAATATTTCAGTGGTGCAAAATCGGCTTTGTAGCTTATACAACAAACATGCCTTAACTCGTGACGGTGTTCGTTTAATGCGGTCCATTCAACGCTAAGCACGTCACGCTCGATTGTTGGCTCCGAAAGCGACGGAAGGATGTCCCGCTGCTGGCTGTGACCAGAATAGAATTATATTATTCAATATTATAGATATATTATATACTAGCCGCCGTGACTTCCTCATCCGTGTTAGCATTTATAGCTAAAAGTTTCTAATTCTTTTTTTCTTAGTTAGCATTTATAACTAAAAGTTTCTAATTCTTTTTTTCTTAGTTAGCATTTATAGCTAAAAGATTCTAATTCTTTTTTTCTGAAGAACCGAAGCCGCTCCCTTTCTAAAAACATCACTGTAAACCCATTTTCAGACGTTATCATCGTTCACTGTCAAGAATGTGATGTATCACTTTTATTATTCCATCTCGGGGTATATAAAATGACATATGGTTTAGTAACGCACAACATTGCTTTTTTTTTTCAGATTTACCCACCCCCCATATATATATCAAGGTAAGTAAAGGGAACCTAGTGTTAAGACATGCATAAATGTAAAAGAAGTTTCACATCTATGGGAAATGAATCCACAACTGTCGCGCTTATGCTTGTACCACTGCGCCTATATTTTTTTATTACTTCTTTCTTGTAGAATTTATATACTTAAGTACGTATTATTAGCCTAATAGATTAATTACTTCAACAAGTTTTCCATTTATATACTGATTGAGTAACATTTATACAGTAAATTTATTGCAACATCCATATAGAGATAACCTACGTAGTAGAAGTGTTTTATTTTCTTTGTTTATTTACAAGGAATACTTGATATTCCAACACTACTTACAAGAGTAGTTAGTTCTCAAGTAGTATTAGTTTCTTGTGTATTAAATATAAATTGCTTTGTTTCTTTGTTCGTTTTGACCATTATACAACCTACGAAAATTGGAAAAATAAGTTCACTTATGAACTATTTGGAGATTAACGTAGAACAAGTATATATTAGTAAATAATTATAATTTTTGACAAAAATAAAACGACTTTAACCGGATCCCATAATCAAAACCTACCCAAACTCTCATCAAACTCCCCTTGAAGGGAAATAAAAAAAAGAATGATTGTAATCGGTTGGCCTGATATTGAATTATTCGTCCACTTGTCGCGCACATTCTTAATGCAAATATAAGGCTTGTTTGAGTTTCTCACCATTGTCAGAGATGAACTGAATTAAATGGAACCGCAAGGGAAGCATTACAGTTCAGATGAAAAAAGAATCATCAAAATCGGTTCACCCAGTCAAAAGTTCTGAGGTTAACAGACATAAAAATATACAATCGCATTGATAACCTCATTCTTTTACAGAAGTCGGTTAATGATAACTTCCTTCTTTTACAGAAGTCGGTTAAAAACAACCCACCACATATCACCCTAGTGAAGTTGACATTTGCAAAAATGAGTAAGCTAAGTGAGTAATATTTCCATGTTTACTCAAGTTGTCTCTGGGTTTACAAGCGAGGCGAAGCGAAGTACATTGCGTGACATGCAGTAATCAATTTGAGGCAAATGTGGATCATGCGAGCCTCAATGAGGTCCTCGATTAGCTTAACCGCGTGTTCCCGTTTGTATGATACCGCAATTGTGCTGAACCTTGACGATATCATTGGTTTATACTTTTGTATCTTTCTAAATCGTTCAGTGTCAGTGTTGTTTCTTGTTTTAGAGTTTCGTAATGCATCCCGCATGCAGGATAGGCAGAGTGAGCCTAGTGTTCAGACACTCCTCTTCCTACTTTCCGCCAAATTCTGGACGCATTCCGTGTTGAGGGGAAATTAAAATATTAAATATTTCACTTCCTCGAGTGGGAAGCGCCGCGACTGGCCTCATTTTAGTTATCAATTATAATAATTTAATAAAAACAAGTCTGAGCCACTTGGTACCAATTATAGGAGCTGTGACTTTTTCAGGCTTCGTATCCATAAGACACTCTACGTTTACATAATAAGAGAATAATAGCTCGATATCAAATTTAGTTCAATAGTCAAAATATGTAAAAAAACTTACATATAAGACGTTATAAGTAACTTTTGCTCTACCAATTTCAGTTCGTGTTTATTGAAAACCGAAATATTCATGCAATAGCATACTTCAATCCTCATCCAAACAGGAAGCAAGCTTGTATTTGTCTCTTCAGGTCAGGCGACAGAGGCGGAGAGGCGGCCACGTTATCTCTGCGATCGCCAGGGCTTGACCCAGAAGACGTTCCAATGAATCAATTAACCGTTCAAGTTGATTTCGAGCTCATAAACTTACACCATGGAATAGCGTTTTATCTTCCGTACACGATGCACATACAGACTACTTCATTAATTTGGAGGCCTTAAAAGGATGACAATCGAGTTGTTCTTGTAATGATTCGAAAATTTCAGCGGAAAGGTGGCGGAGTGTCTTAGCACTAGGTTTCCTCTGCCTACCTTCCTGTGCGGGATACAATGTAGAGCGGAAATTAATAAAATAACACATATCCTCACAAGATTGCATCGACAGTAAATAACTTGGGCGTATGATTTAATATTAACATTCTTCTTCAACGAATTTATTACTGTAGTAGTAATCACTGTACTTTAATTATATTATGCCATTTCTGTTGTAAATACTAATAAAGTATGTATATTTTATAATATGTCTTTTAGGATAGTAATTATTAATAATTAATTATATATTAATCTTACTAATAAAATAATAAGAACTATAAAAAAAAAACAAGTAATGAACCGTTACCACAAATTTTTTTAGGGTTCCGTTCAAAGATGGTAAAACGAGAACCTACTACTAAGACTCCGCTTTCCGTTCGTCAGTCTTTCTATCTGTCACCAGGCTGTATCTCATGAACTGTGATAATTAGACAGTTGAAATTGTTTAATTTTGATTGGATGATGTACTTCTGTTGTCTCTATAACAACAAATATTAAAAAACAGAACAAAATAAATGTTAAAACGTCGTCTTTTCCTCGTTTTTACAAACAATAGTATGGAACCTTTAAGTTGGAGTGGGACTTGCTCTAGACCAGTTTTTTATATTTTTAGATAAATAATACTAAATATTATATATATAACAAAAATAATAATAATTCTTAAGATTATTAAAATTTATTTTACGTAATATTTACTAATAAGTACACCAATTTTATATAATTGCTTTTATAACTTATCGGAACACTACACATTCTTTAATGCATAAAGAAAAAATACAATGAATTTACAAGAATAAAAGATATATCCAATAAGACTTCGGAAAATAATAATATATTATACAGTTAATAATATAATAATAATAAATTATACAGTTTATTAATAGTTATTCATAAGACTTTTGTTGCGCAATCTATTGTTACAATAAATTGTTATTTATTTCAATGTCACCGCCTCATGCGAATGGCAATGTAACTTATTATGAAGTATCAAAGGTCTACTAGTGCAAGGTGCGTGTAAATAAATATTAAAGATAATTTTTGAAAAAAAAATAAAAAAGAAGAAGAGAGAGAGAGAGAACTCGTTCTGATAACAAGACAAGGCGCGTAATTGAGTTCCGCCATTTAACATGTAATGTCTCGAAAATTTGAAGGAAAATGGTAACAGAATGTCTTAACACTAGGGGTCTCTCTGCCTATCCTGCTATATGAGGATATAAAATAAAATAAAAATAAAAAGAGCCTTTATTTTCTCTGACCTGTTTACATAAGTGTTTTACTTATAACTAACTTTTACACAATATATAAAAAATTTTACTAACATAGAATAGAATATTAACTGACATTGTCCTCCTTTTTTTTTTTTTTAAATGTTAATTTTTTTTTTGAAATGCTATTTTTTTTCAAATGTTATTTTCCTTTTTTTTTTTTAAATAATATTAGATTGAGAAAATTTTTAAATATAAAAGGATTTTAACAATAAATTATAAATATATCAAACAAACAAAGACTTAAACAAACTGTGTTCCTATTCTCCTTTGTTTCAGATCCCAAAATATTACGTTAAAAGTGTAATTCCAGTAATCCCTACGAACTCACGTCATAAGTTCTAGTCCTTTAAGTGCGCAAGTCGCTACCCAAGATTGCTATTAATAGTAAAGAATTTTAAACGGGCACGGCTAAGCGAAAGCGTGGTAGCTCGAGATAATTTTATAGCCATCACACACTCAGATGAGAATGTTAGCTGAAAATTACTTTTGGGGAATCTCACTAAATCGACAAACGCTTTACTGAAATATTAAAATCAAAAAGTCAGCTTCACGTATCCCGCACATAGCAGGGTAGAGGGAAACTAGTGTTAAGACTCTCTGTTTCCTATTTTCTTTGTTAATTTTTGTGAGGTATTGTGTTTCGAGTGGAGGAACTCAACGCTGAGCTCTTTTATTGGGGCCAGAGCGAAGAAATGAAAATAGTAATAAGTTCCATTCCATTCCCTCTAGTGGGGATCGAACCCACAACTTGAAATTATGATAAGCTTTAAACTCTAATACAAACAGTAGCAAATTTTAATAATAATAAAAAAAATTGTGTTTATAAAAACAAAATATTATGTTCTTGAAATTCTATATAGTGTATGGTGATTGGTGATAAGGCACGCGCAGACGAAAGGTTTAACGAATATCAATACGTCACACAATTTGGAGAAATTTAGTAATTTATATAGAGTATTAACACTTACTATATAAAAATATTTTATATTTAACCTTGAAACTAGTTTTAAACATATGAGTATATATGTTAAACAAATTGTAATTGTCATTATAAATATGTATTCTATGTGTAAAACGAAGAGAACACTGAAGAGTGCCTGAACAGGTGTTTTAGCATACTAATAAATAATAAACGGTAACAGACCTAACACCAGAGCTGAGTGTTGTGACAGGCATCCGGTTGAAGGGTATTGAAATATATGTAAATATTGCAGCCTACTTTGTTGACTCTCTGTTAAATATTGACGATATACCTATTTTCTTTATTCAAATGGCATGGCAACTGTGTGCTTATATAGACAAAAGAAAATGGCGTTAGAAAATGTCAGTTATCCTAATTATTATGAAATTTTATTATAAATTGTAGCAAAAAATAATAATTATATTTTAAAATCAGCTTCACGCTGTATCCCGCACGCAGCAGGGTAGGCAGAGGAAACCTAACCAAATTCAGGGAGCACAGCGTGAGTGGTGGAACTCGCTTTGCCTCCAGACCAGAGAGAAGAAATGAAAATAAAAACACTTCCTCGAGTGGAATTCGAACCCACTACCAGTCGCATTTACAGTCACACCCTTGTGCCTATACATTTACTTGTTTATAACGCATAGTCTAAGTACAGAATAAATTACTTAAGAAGGTTACAGAGCTATTAACTTTCACTAGTACATACCATTATTATTTTAATCCATTATATAATTAATTATGGATGGATTAAAATAATTATACAAATATATATGAACTTGGCAGCTACTATACAAATAAAATAATTCGATCACCTAAAAATGGCTTTAATATAGTGAAAAAGTATAAATAAATTGTTATAATTATATAGTCAGAGTATATTAATTTTTTATCAGATTTGCGCTCTATCAGCTTGGTAGGCAGAGCCGCAGAGGGAACCTAGTGTTAAGACACTCTTCCCCACTGGCAGAACCCAACGCCGCGCTTTGCCTCGACACCAGAGAAGAAATGAAAATACAAATTTAAATAAATATTTCACTTCCTCGAGTGGGGTTCGAACCCACTACCAGTCGCATTTACAGTCACGTTACATATTAATAACTTGAAATAAAATTTAGAAATACCATTAATTTCTTTATAAGTTACGTAAATACGAGTAAAGCACAGGTAGAGCACTCTTTAACCGTTGGTACAAAGGTAGTCAAATAAGGCGCGCTCGTAAACGTGATATTATGTGGCGCAGTGGGCAGCACGTGGGTGGACTGGATCGGGATTTGAACTCAGATGCACTTTGATGACCTATTTCGATGTAAAATTCGTTTTTGATCCCTGTTTTTGACATATTAAAATTAAGTTTCTTTTCAATATAAATACAATAGTATTTTTATATATGTATAGTATTTATCATAGGCTTTTAACGTTAAATTATATACTCTGGAGATTTTTTGTTTTAAAATGTGCATTCATCGAGGAAGACGAAGAAAATAGCGTAGGTATATACCTATATTCTAAATACAGAGTAAGTAGTTAAACTTAGGCACATTAGTACCTGCGGTCAGAGGTTACCTTGGGATTTTAGAATGTGTCACGTGCCACACTAAGAAAATATTATATTTGAAGTAAATTAGATAATATTTGGAAAAATACATACAGAAAGTTTTGATGACATCTGCATGTTGTAATACAAGTAATTAAAAAATATATATATGTATATTAGAAGAAGTTATATTATATATTTAACGTATCTAAAACTTGCTTCAGTTATTCCGTAAATTAGAGCGTCCATCTAATTTTCACGAATAACTATGGGAAAATTATTGAGAACAGCTATCTATTATTTCTCTGTTCTTCTCTTTTTCTTTCTTTCTTCTTCTTTCACTCTTTAATTCAATATATATTGAATCCACATAAGGTCATATGATGAAAAATCTATAGTACACTCTTCAGCATATAGTTCATTTTGAACTTCATAAGTTCATATAATTATCGTCAACTTTGAACGCCACTAGTTTAGTAGTCCTTTAGTGGACATAATATTATTAGGGATTAGAATAGTATTCAATTTTCGTATTTATTTTTAAACGATTCTTTTTCTAAAACGAGGTTCTATAATTTAATTAGAAGTAATTAATTAATATTATTTTCTACAATTTAATTATTGTTTAAGTTTGTGCATATAAGTAATGTTTTGTAGTAGGTTCTATTTTTTTTGAGAAACCACCTGAAACCTGAGATCCTAGTATTAAGAAACTCCGTACTCTATTTTTCGCCGAATGGTGTGTGGTAGAACTCAAAGTCGCGCTATGCCTCCAGCTCCAACTCCAGCGAAGAAATGAAAATATTTAATATTCAATTCTCCCTAGTGAGAATGGAACCTACAACCATCGTGCTTAATGCAGCACGCTTGTTGCTGCGCTACGACGGCCCCTAAAAAACATTTATAATTTTATCAAAGATATTTTTTATTATTCAAAATTGAGAATTCAGTAGTTGAGTAGTTATTTGCTTTTAAACAAGAAGTGGTGAGTGGAGTCTCTGTTCGACCTAACACTAAGTCTCTGCTGTATTCGTGAACGTGAAAAAAAGTATAATAATAAACAATTTTAGTTTTTTAATAATAATTGTCATATAAATGTTCGTTTTTAATTACGCTTGTGTCGACCTTAATATGAGGTCATCGTCCTTACTATCTACTCTTATTGATATTGCCATATTTAGGCCACCTAACGCGTCTTAAACTATAATATACAATATACATATTTCTTAGTCAATGTTTGGAATGTTATAACAAATTATTATTTTGTTTTTCTTACATTTTTTTTATCATTATAATAAAAAACAAACCGTGAATTTTTAACCACTATTTACATTTATAATATTAATTTACGAGTAAATTAAATTATTCATTTTCAGTCAATTTTTATTTATTAAATGAATATCTCTAGCTGGACCTCTTTTTGACATGCATTCTCCTAATGTATAATAAAATCTCTTTATCACCGTACAGTCTTCTTCTTCTTCTTCTTCTTTTCCATATAACGTGACATTGGCGAAGTGATTAGAGCTGAACTGGCACGCTCGAAACTCCATAAATTAAGAACAGAATAGTAAATGAATAATCACGTAGTTCAAGCGGGCGAAACCGCGGGCGGGCCGCTAGTTTAGAATATAAAAGTCTATTTAAGTTAATCAATTCACTAGGAATTAGAATATTATTATGTATGGAAGTAAAATATCGACATATTATGTTTAAAATGGAACTGTTTTCCAACAATGTTTATTTCTGTTTTATTACAGTTTGTTTCACGTCGAAGCGAAATCAATAATTAGGTTTGAAGAAGGCCAGTTGTGGAGCAGGGGTACAAGGTTTGACTATAAATGATTGTGGGTTCGATTACCGCTCCAGAACACGAAATAATTAAATATTTCTTTTTTTTCGCTCTATTGGCGAGGCAAAGCGTGGCGTTGAGTTCCGCGATTCAACACGCAATGCATCCATCCGTCCAAAAAAAAATTTTAAAAACTTTGTAGAAAACAGTAGTAAAGTCGCTTTCCTAGTATTTTTTCCACGGGTCACTCGCTCTTTGTCACTTTTCCAGTCAACTATGTGTTCACATCTATCTCAGTCTCCATTTTCCGATTCATTAACGAGAGTGCTTGTTTTCCTACTTAACTAGTTCATTGGACTCTTATAGTATTACAGTTCGCGTTTTTGCAAAGAGCACCAAAGAAACTTGATTTATATTTCCAAGCTCGTTCAAAATTCAACAGATTTTATAGCAATTTCTTGTATAATGTTTATTTTAGTTATACGAGTATGTGGGATTTAACTATAAAATCTTTATAATATGTATAATATTATATTAGGTATCGATAACATAAAACAATTTCCAATAATAGTTTAATCTATCCAATATATTAATGGTGGTTGTTGGGAATTAATAATCGATTACCACAATAACACATTAAGATGAGACGATAGTCTTCGAACAATAGCAGTGTTCTATGTTAGCAGGGTTCATACGATATACGCTTTGATTAGACTAAAATTAACTAAAGTACTAACTAAAGAAAATTTCTTGATTCTTTCCAATTTCCATATTATAAATTCCTTTTGTATCCGAATGTTATATAAATTAATTTTTTTTCAGCTTCACGCTGTATGCCACATACATCAATCAGTGTAGACAGAGGAAACTTAATGTTAAGACACTCCGTTTTCCATTTTCCGCTGAACTTTTCGAGGCATTGCACTTCGAGCGGCGGAATTAAACGCCGCGCTTTACCTCAAAACCGGAGCGCGAAAATGAAAATAATTTCATTTCCTTGAGTGGGAATCGAACCCACAACACACACTGTCACACTGTTTCCCCCCGCGCCACGACTGGCTTCATTACTTCATCTTACGCAATCAATTGTCCTATTACTCTAGAAACGGCGTTATATCATCCATCACAACTAACAATTGAACAGCTGCGCCTTACGACTTTGCAGTACTACCCGACACCCGTGCGTGTTTATATAAGGTAATAAATTAAAAATAGATTTTTTATTAGATTGGCAATTAATTTGACTATTAGGTTTTGATTTGGCCTACTCGTCCACTTTTTTAATATTGTTGGTTATTATGATATTAGATTTATGAAATGTAATAAGAATTGAGAATTACGCAGCAAAAAGCTTAGTTTTTTTCATACAAAATTAGTGCATACACCTACAGTCTTAAGTTGACCTACTATCGTGAAATTGGTATGGAACTGGTTGGCGAGTCCGACTCGCACTTGATTGCTTTTTTCTGATATATCTTCCTCATATAAATCTACAAAAGTTGAGTGAAGGTCCACATTAGCCGTGTACTATTGCCTAATATTCGAAGGAACTTCCTAGCTAGATATTAAATATTCCGCATAAGGCCGATGTATACTATTCGTTGCATTCATATTTATTAAAATAATGTTAATATTTATTTTTAAATGATTTCCAAAACTTCGATTTGAAATGACAAAGCTAAGGATTGACCTCAGTTGACCTTTGAAAATACAGTATCAAAGATACTGGAGCAAGGACACGTAAAAAGCATGAGGAGAGTGGACTAGGTGAAAGAGTACGCAGAGACCTTAAAGTTTGACACTCTGTTCTCTCTAGCTACTCCACTAGGGATACAATGTGAGGCTAACTAAATATGTACTTATGATTTTAAATAATTGCCAATCCACACAATTGGTACGCCATAACGTTTGCGATTGTGACCAGTCACTTCTATTTCTTACTATCACACATTCTATTTATCAAGATTACACTTTGATTGGCACTACTCACAGGAGTGACGCAACTCTATGCTATACGTATAAACACAAACAGCTTATTGTCGACGGCACAGTCACATTCAAAGACCTTTCTCATTGAAATTAGTTCAAGTGATTGGCATAAACGCTATATCAACTACCAGTACAATGACGCAGTACACTTGTATATTATATGAACTATTTATTTAATTATACATACTTATTTATAATTTTGCGATATAATTTATTTACTACTTTTAAGCAGGTTACGCAGGGTACCTAGTGTTAAGACACCGTTTCCCACTTTCATTGTGCGTTGAACGCCGCTGTTTGCCTTTTTACTAGAACGAAAAAATGTAAATATTAATAAATGATAATTAATTTCTCCGACTAGGAATCGAACCTACAACCGTCGCGCGTACTTTTTCTAGTTATTTTGTTTATTTTTACTTGAATGGTGTCAAATAGTTGCTAAGTTATTAAGGCGAAGCGCGACGATAAGAACAACAGACATAACATAATACATTATATATTTATATATTACCTACTAGTGGACCCGAACGCGGCTACGCCCGCTTGAATATACGAATATTTATTAAATTATTTTCAGTTTTCAATAGAGAGATGCGTTAAGCAAGCTCATTTTGGGTGACGTTTTCTAACAACAAACATTGCAAATTGTTGCTTAGCAACGATCACATAACGCCGGTTATTATTAACATGGCGGAATAAATTGCATGTCAAATTAATAAGTATTTTGATATATTGGTATATATCGAAAATATTACAAATATGAGAAAAAAAAGTATCCTATGTTCATCCCGAGACCCTCAAGTATCTCTATATGAGTATTTTATCACAATTAAATTAGCAGTTTCGCCCTGATTGCGTAAAAGACAGACAGACAGAGTTACTTTCGAATTTATAATATAGGTATGGATATAGTATTATAAAGTCCCTTGTTCCACTAATTCTTATTTATATATTTAGTTCAAGGTATTATAGTATTTTATGATCCTTTTTAAGGTTTTGCAATAAATATAATTATTCAATTACATTTTATTGCGGTTACCTTTAAAATTATGCATCTACTATATTTTAAGGTAATATTATGAATATGACAGAGAATAAAAAAATAATGAATAATGAAAGTTTTATATGTATATTTGTATATACAAAGTGTTTTTGCCAGCACCACTTTAAATGAAACCACAGTTTTAACTACTCTATAAAAGCCTAATATAATTTAAAAAAATAAAATTCCCAATAATGAAAAAGTTTTTTTTTCATATAATAAAATTATCCTTGTAAAATAAAACGCTATTTGTAAGGACGACGCACGCACACATAAACCTATCAAGGGATATCGCCGCAAACACCGTATTCCTAAATCGAGTCGTAGGTATTGGCGATAAAGTTCAAAGTTGTTTAACCTTTAGTAGTATTTTTGTAGTAACATATGTTTACATTATTGGTATCTATGCGTAACTGCATCACACAAAATACAGGTACGGATAAAAATCGTGAAATTAAAAAAAAACCCTACGTCTAAACTATTGAGATATCTTGATTAATTTCTTTAGGTATGGGTTTGAAATATTTTACCTTATACGCTGTTTCCATAAAAGGAGCGCCACTTCCACCCTGTATATATAAAATATAGTATATTTATAAATTATAAGGTAGTAAATGGTAATATTGATTTTCAACTGAAATACAAAGTAAGAAAATAAATCAAACATCGATTGCAGTCGTCGTAGATCAAATAACAAGCTACGAGGAATTAGGTTCCTATTGGCTATTTTAAGCCTGGACGTCCGGTGGCAATTCAAATATAATCGGATTATCCGAGTTTAGCTGAGTTCACAGTTGCAACACTAAGCCACTGCATTTTATCGATAACTCGATAAAAGATAGTCCACCAGAACTCTATGTTATGTCAATATAAACAAAGTAATAGATTTCAGAGTAGGCAGAGGGAACCTAGTGTTAAGACACTCCGTTCCCCACTTTCTGCTCTTCACTTCACTTTTTGCCTTATTTTATTCAACACTAGTAGTTCCCGAGATCTTAGGGCTTAAACAAGCAAACAAGCAGTTTTGCTTTATTATATTAGTAAAGATATACCAATATTAGTATCACACAGTGTCGAACAAGTTAAATTATACTTTTATTATAACAAAATACTTTAACAGCGCCCCCTATGCGAACACAATATAATTTCATATGTATGTTTAAATAGTTTTGCGGGCTATTTGGCGCCCCTTTATGAGCTGCCCCCGGGGCATGATGACACACCTTGAAGACCCCCCCCCCCCCCCCACTCTGTGATAATGACTTATTAAAAGGTCAGCCGATCATTTGATGCGCTAGCGCCGGAAACAGTGCATTAAACGCGTTAAAGTCAAGCGTGATCGATCACCGCCGGTTCATCGACGCTCGACTTCCGTTATCAGGCGACAAACGCAAATCGATATGATCATTATATTTATTTTAATGGCCCTTTATCGATTAGTTGATATTGCAACAGTCTGGTAGTGATATCTAATTACAATTTTTCTAGAGAAAACTCTTAGGCTTGTATTTATAAACCGCTTGGTTTGAGATCGATTCTGAGACGGCATCTTAAAATCGCTCTCAGACTTGAGAGCGGCTTATACATACGGGCCTTAGTGTATTACTTTTCATCATTAGAATAAATAACAGATAAAGAGAGAATGAAATATCAAGTAGGCATATCGTAATCGTGAACTGAATATTACAGATTAGAATATACGGAATCTACGGTACCTAAAATTTACAACCTTAAATTTACAGTACAGACATTATAGAATAGAAAACTGAAGTTTTGACGTAATATTATCAAAGTATTTTTAAAATCTAGTTCAGTTAAATTGTTTTGTTATGGTTTTCAAAAGATCAAAAACTCTATGAAAAATCTCTACATATCGCTCTATGATTGACATTCGCGCCCACCTTGGTAAAAAAACAAAAACTAATAAAACGACTACTACAGCATGTGAAATCCTGTATTGAAGCAGCTTCAGCTACGCTTTTCCCGCATAGCAGACGCGCTGCCTGTATTCGAATTGTTGAAAAATGGACAGCTATTATAACTAAAATTACACAACAAAATCAACATGAGAAATAGATAAAATAAACACTACTTTCAATGAAAATAACACTACTTTTCTTCTCTTAAATCTTCCACTTAAATTTATAAAAATGTTGATTGCTACGTTTATAAGTAATATTTATTTGGAATTGATAACTTTATATCAATTCCAAGAACAAATAACACGACATTTCGACATCCATCCATACACATAATGTAAGTACAAGAATTAATACTCGCATACAAAGCTTCATTATATTCGTTTTAAAGATAATTTATGATGTTTTAGAATTTTATCTTTTTTCTTCATATACCTACCAATATACAAATATAATAAAAATAATAATATCCTATATTTTAATATCAATGGGTCTCTCAGATAAAAATGGCTAATCTTTTATTTTATTTTTTTTGCTTTCTTTTTTATATTTTTTTCTTTCAACGTTACTATTTGTTACGTGTTATAATACAATATAACAACTGTCCAAACAAACTATTATAGCAATATATCGCTGAACGTTCATTCACCTCTGATTGAGAGTAGAATGGGGAGACATCTAAGGCAGCGAATGGCGCTTCTTTCCGACATCATTCGAAAGTATTCCAAGAACTAAATCTATATGTGTCTCTATATAACATATATTGTACTACCGACTCTACCTACGTAATAATATTTCTATTGAGTTCTTATACTCAAAGGATGTGAACTATGAAGCTTCTCGTGCGTTTGACGTTGCAATTCAGAAAGCCAAAATCACATATAAGATTGATAGTAAAACGATTTACTT
Organism: Heliconius numata; assembly: GCA_016802625.1. NCBI lineage: Eukaryota > Metazoa > Arthropoda > Insecta > Lepidoptera > Nymphalidae > Heliconius > Heliconius numata. Next base: position 803,631 of record JAEBDU010000021.1, read on the forward strand.
CACTGTAGGTTTATTAAACGACATTTAATACTTAATTGCAATTAAAATAATATTCCAAACAAGCAACAAGGCCTTCCTAGATACCATATTTTGTAATATATAACATATATATAGTATTATTTGGTTGTGACGAAAATTTCGACTACTCTTAATAGAAACATGACTTTCTAGCATTTGTTTTAAGAGTTAATATTGTTTGTTGGAACTTATAATCTGAATAGAGGGAGGGTGGCCCTCCTTCGTGACTCATCCGTACCAGCTGGCGTGCTTAGGGCGTCTGCATACCTAGACACTGCCAAATGATATATTTTAAGGGGAATTACACACGCGATATACTTTCGCATCACTGAGTAATCGAAGCAGGGTAGTTTTTTTGAACACTTTAAAAGTATTATTTCATCACTATTTAAATTTAAATGTATTATGCTTGGTTGGGGCTTATATTAATATAATAACAGATAATAAATATTTATTTGACGACGCATAATTCATATTTTTTTAAGATATTTTTTATAGTATGTTAAATATATGTATACAATAAATACTTCCTGATTTTGAGTTGAAATATTTAAGCAACGAAATATACACATATCCAATATAAATAATATTTCTCAAAACTAAAATATTTTCATAAATAAACTACAGAAACAAAAAGGGACAAACCCTAACTGAAATGAACACAAGGCAGCCCTTTTGTGAATCTTTGTCGCATAAAATGCCTGCTTTACCGCAGTGCTAGTGCTCTACGGCGGCTAAAATAAAGACTAGAGGACATTAATCTTAAAATCAAATAAAAAGCTATATGATCTTTTTCACTTTTTGTACTAGAGAAAATAAAAAGAGGAAAGAAATTTGTTGTGCAACCCCCATTATCGTCTATTGTTCATTGTGTATGTTCATACGAAACCCCCAAAAGACCATTTAAATGAGGGAAATACCCACGTTCAGTCGGGGGTTGCTTTTGTGAAAACTCACCAACAAAGTTGTGTTTCCATTTGGATAAATTTGCATAAGCGGTGTTTGACGGATACTTGTTTATGTGAAAAGAGTTATGTAATATTTAATTAAATATTTGTTATTTTATATACTTACATATATAAACGTTGCATTCTGAATATTAGATATTTTGAATAGAACGCCAAAATTTATTGTATTTATAGAGGAATACCAATTTGCAAATGAAATTTATGTTTTTTGTTAAAACTTGTTAAATATTTTTTCTTGTTAAATAACTAAATACCTATCAATTTAAAACAAATTGAATTAGATTGAAATAGAATTTTAAATTTTAGTAAATTAAAAAATATAGGTATATAAATAACAAACTAAATTTGTTAAGCCGCAACTCTAATTTTCAATCAACATCATCCCTAATTAAAAACGAAGAACACAGTGACATGTCACTATCATATCAGTGTGGCGGATTTTCTTGGGCTTTCCCGGTAATAAAAAAGTTAAAATTTATTCCTATTTGTCAAAACTAATCACCAAAAAATTTTGCATTTTGTCTATATTATTATTTATTTGGATATTTTATATAAATATTTATAGAATGAAAATCGGTAACATAAATAATAAATAAAAAATAAATGAAAAATATTTCTGTAGGTTTTCTGTATCGTCTTAGTTTAGTCGAGATTAAGTTTTTAAACATAAACAGAAAATTGTACTTTTCAAATCGAGAAAAGTAGGTAAAAATTGTAGTTGTAAATAATGGTAATGTATAGGATTGCCAGCGGGAGTATCTACAGGTATTCACGCAGCTCCACTAATAGAAAATTGGATTAAATTCTAGCAATAACAACTGAAAGTATAGATTTCTTAGCTAAATTTTTTTTTTATATTTTCTATTTTCTATTTGCAATCTTGAAGATGTATTGTATCTGCGTATATTGTATTGTTTTGTGCTTATATTATAATCTACGCCTTCAGTAAATAAACTTTCCTGAAGAGAGAAGAATAGAGAGAGTTTCCTTAGTAAACTCTTTTAAAGATTTGAATTGTTTTGGTCATCTTGATGATTGATAAACTAGCCATTAGAAGTATAATAAGGAAGTATATATGGAAATTACAACTAACATGTCAAATATTAAATAATTAAGAATATTTACATATAACTAATTGTTCACAGCTAGGTTTGAAATACATACAAACTTGACAGTATTAATTTTCCTAAAATCATTGGCAATTTATTTGCTTAGCTTACTTACTAAGGCATCGAGGCACTTAGGTCCTAGGCAGGTACTTACTTAACATTCCATTTTTTTGTATGTAGTAGTTTTGTATAGTAATAGTTACTATATTTATTTAAGACTGTAAGAAGTGTTACTCGTATATCATTGAAATATATTAGCGTCATTAAAAAATACAAAGAAAATTTTATTATATAAACTATTAACTGTTTTGTCTATCGATATTTCGAAATAATAATTATTTACGTTATATTATAACTTGCGGAAAATTAGATACTTAGAAGGAATCATATTTTTCATTAATCTATATATATAAAAGGACTTGTCCTCACTGACTGAGGTAAGACGCACGCACAGCCGTAACCGCTGGTGGTGGAAACGTTAAATTTGGACAAAAGTTTACTTTCGTAATCTGGACATCCACTAAGAAGGGATTTTAAAAAAATTTAACCCTAAAGGGGTGAAATAGGGTTTCAAAGTTTGTATGGAAAAAATTTTAAATCTGCACCGATTTAAATAAAATTTGAAATTTAGATTTTTAAAAGTATTTAATTGAACACGTGTTTCATGGTTTTCTAGAATTCACCCCCTAAGGGACCCCATAAGGGGTTGAAAGTTTGTATGCAAAAATCTTTAAATCGCCACCGATTTTTATAAAATTTTGAATTCACCCCCTAAATACGCAAGTGAAGCTGCGCGCGTCCGCTAGTCATTTATATTTTTCTTTAACTTAAAGTACATAGGAATGTGCAGTGGTCACACAATATTTAATTTTAATAATTAATTTTTAAAATTAAATTTAGATAATTAATTTTAATGTTCTTTGTTATAAATAAATAAATATCGATTATTGTACCTGAAACAAGATACAATGACTAGAAATAAAAGTGGTTGCGGTACAAATAGACACAATTGTTACTACGAGACTATAACCTTAAAAGGTCGAGCTAGAGATATAAAATTTCTAAGGACTTCAAATCACACGTTCTCCTGGCTTATTTTTTCATCAGCCTATAGCTGTCCACTGCTGAACGTAGGCCTCCCTCATCAAACACCAACCAACCCGGTCTTGGGCTTCTCCTGGCTTGTACCGATTTAATATAAGTTAAATGTTTTTGGATGTAGTTGATTCTATAGTAGAATTTTTCTCAGTGTTTTATTTCCCGAAAGTGTTTTTTTATTTTCATAATTAAAAAATCCGTGATAATAAAAAATATTTTTATATCAAAATTTAAAGGTTACAATGCCTTTTAACAGTCGTCCAACTATTGAAGCTATATGTGACAAATTTACAATATCATAATGTAAATTTCCTGTTACTGATAATAATATTTGTATGACAACCAATTCTACGTTTTATCAATGCTGCTAAATTCCATTAATAAATTTGATAAATTACAAAGAGACATTCATTTGAATGTCAGATATTTTGAATTCTGCCTCCAGAATTCGGCAGAAAGTGAGGAACGGAGTGAAAAGAAACGCGATTTGAGAACGAATATGTCTAAATATTCATTAGGTACTTATGGTCAAATCACACTTAAGGAAAAAAGAAACAAAAATTTCGCTAAGAATTAGGTAATCCGGTACATGCTAACATTGATAATGCACTTATATATTATGAAACAATATTTATTTAAATTTATATATATTTCCATCTCTTCGCTCTGGTGTTGAGGCAAAGCGCGGCGTTGAGTTCTGCCACTCAACTCAACTCAACTGGAGGCATTCCGCTCCAGAGTTCGGCAGAAAGTGGGGGTGTCTTAACACTAGGTTCCCTCTGCCTACCCTGCTGTGTGCGGGATACAGCGTGAAGCTGATTTGATTTTTGATTATATTATAAAACAAAATTGCTTGGCTAGTGTTATTTAACTTATTTTTCTAGTTAATGCCTAAATTGTTGATTATTTTTTACCTCTAAATTTATTGCAGGATTCATTATTGTTTTGTTTCATATAGCCTTAATATATGAGACACTTATCTTACTCCTGATGCAACTGACTATTCGATCTCAGTAGAGACTCCAGACAAATAATAATATGTACTGAATTTAAACGAAAGGAATTTTAATTATTATTGTAAAACATATTAATTATCCACTATATTACATTTAAATATATGAATAAGTGCTTAACAGACCCAGCCGTACGTTGACAAATTGTTGAGAAACGTTCCTGGAGTATAAGCACTCGAGCCGACTACGGGCAGACAAATAGGCTCTACTTTTAATTCAATATAAACGTGAACATTAAACACTTGTAACGCGAAGTGTATATGGTGGTACTGGTTTTATTTTATTTATTCTCTATCTTTTATATATAAAAGAAAGAGAATTATATATAAAATGTTAAACTTTTGTATTTTTATAAGCTATAAACGAACTACACTTAATATTATCATAAACAGTTTAATTAAACACTTACAAGCTGCGCCGGCAAATCCTAGATAACGGGTTTGGAGGATCCGAGAATAGTCTCTCAACTTGCTAGTAATGAAAACAGACGACAGTTTTTGTTCACAAAACGAATCGATGGTTAAAAAATACGCCGATATACATTTCGTAAGGCACTAGGCATGACGCACTGGGACGAGTGTCGCCAGCCTCAACTGCGGTCGGTGCGGGAGTCACTGTACTGGTGTACTGTACTTGGTGCTCTACCTTTAGGTAGCTACATTTGTGTAGGAGGAAGCGTGTGTCCTGTGATTTCTGCGCACGAAACGATCGCCCAGCGACATCTATATGAGTTTTAATTTTTAATGAACTAAAGAATCTGTGGCGCCATCTAGTGGGTACCAACATATTGGATGGTATCTAAACGAATTCGTTCTTTGTAATATTACTTACTAAGGTAAAATATATTAAAACAGTGTAAGATTATTCTTTTCGTCAAATGAAATTTGAAAGCTGTAATGGTAAATATATAGCAATGCCACCTATCGTAGAAATTAATAAATAAAGGACTTCCGGCTCGAAACATACTTCGTTTGGTCATATGAGATAGATGGCGCTATCGACATTTATTATTGACAAAATTGTGGTAATGCTTGGGACCCAATCCTGGAACTAAGGGACGTTTAACGTTTATTAAAATTAAAACTGTACAAACATTTCAGTTATTAAAATATTTTTATGAAACTACAGTGAGAAGTAAGTAAGACAGAGGGAGACCTTGGCTGACCTTCGAGAACAAAGTATCAATGATACTGGAAGAGAAGAAGAACCAAGTACGAAGAGGTTGAAGACAGTGGATATCTATGAGAGTGGATGAGGTGGAAGAGGTGTGCAGAGACCAAAGCTATGGGCACTGCTTAGATATAATGACGCTTTTTAGGAATATAGCGTAAAGCTAAAAACAAGTGGGTACCTATTTAATTTAAGGAATTTTAATTATTTTGAATCTATCCATTTGCAATGACCAAAACTACATGTGCATTATGTTATTATATTATATTTAAAAGTAGCTTGAAAGTCGTGAATTTTAATTCTAGTAGAGCTTTATGTAGAGTAAACAGAAAACAAATATATAAATAGTATGTTAAATTATTTCTTATTATACTACATTTTTTATTCTTTCAATAAAAATTTACTATATGAAACACGTTCATAATATATCTAAGGTAAATCGACCCATCTTGAACATGCATTAAATTTATATTAGTGACGTAGCTACCGATCGTTCAATCGGGCGTCAAATTTAAATCATAGTAGCCTTCACCGAGCTAAAAATCAACGGAAAAGATATTTGTAACGAGCGTATACTTTTCGTCGTTTAGTATATATATAATAATTTTAATTATTCCACTCTTTGTAATAAAAACTTAAGTTGGATTTCTGCAATAAAAACAATTTATTTAAAATTTTATTCCTATTTAAGAGATACATAAGTAAGAAATAGCCTCCTCACCTGCAATAAAAACAGAAAATAACATTAAAAGCTTTTACTCCAGGTGATTTGTTACTTCAATTATTTTTATTTTTATAACAATTTAATATTTTACGTTACAACCGACATTGCAGACATTGGAACCGCGACATATTCAAATTTAAGAAAATGACGCTTCGAGTAAATGAGGATCGTTATTTTTCTTATATATAGCTAACAAATGTTATGTTTATATTTTTATTCGATAGTTAAAATTGTTAGTAGAGTTGAGGAAAGTCGAGGCGGGTGTTGGTTCGATTCTCGTACGAGGAAAATAAGTTTTTAATATTTTATGTAAAGACGAAATGTTTTCAGAGATCGAAAAGTGAGAAGCGAAGCTGAAAAAAAAATCTATTATTCTGAAGTTAATATTAATAAAAATACAAGTTTGTATTTTGCTTGTGAATAACGCCGTAGTTTACGTCTTTAGTTGATTTAAGACAGCCGTAACGGAAACGTGTTTGTTTGAGCATAGAAAGAGGATGTTTCTACAAAAATATATCGGTGTCAATTTTATAAAACAATGGCCGTGTCCGTTGCTGCGTAACATCCGGAAAATGTCACACTTATAGCGTTATTCGACCTAGCCCTGAATAGTAAAAGAATTGGCAGTAGGCATTATGAGTACGAAGTTTAAGTAACGTCCTTATTAAAATAAAAATTAAATCAGCTTCACGCTGTATCCCGCACTCATCAGAGTAGGCAGAGGGAACCGAGTGTTAAGACACTCGGTTTCCCACTTTCTGACGCTTTGCCTCGACACCAGAGCGAAGAAATGTAAATATAAACGTAATTAAATATTTCACTTCCTCGAGTGGGAATCGAACCCACAACAGGTGGCCTCGACGTTCTTATTAATTGTACTTGTTAGAATCCGAAGAAGCCGGTTCTTATCAGGTGACGTTATACCAACACTATATGTGAACACTCACACAAATGCAAAGATCAGCTTAGATCTCGCGGACTGTACAGCAATAGCACCCGATAGAACTTAGTCTAATCTAGTTTAAATATGAAAATAAAATGAGAAACAGGTACGTAACAAACTTCCTTTAACGTAATATTCGTTACGATTCTTGTTGAGCCGGTGACTTGTATCTTTAGAAAGCTATGAAAAGAGACTCACATTACCTATATATTACTCTGGGCATTAAAGTCTCTATATTTTATATTAACATCGGGTCATACTCGTATACAAAATAATAGAACCTGGCAAAAATATTGAATTTAGCTTAGAGAGACAAGGCAAAACAAATTTAAAAGTATTTTTTAAATATATTTTCCGTATTAATTTTCATTTGAAATAAATAATACTTACATTAATATACTGTTTATATTATATTACATTTATTGTAGAATTATAAACGTAACATTGGAAAAAAAATAATAAAAAGTTCTTTAAGCGCACTTTTTATAATATTCTTCTTTGCAGTTCCTACATACTTTAGATACTTAGAATATCTTATAATTATGTATTTTATAATAATCAGAGTTAAATAGTATGTTTTATTTACAATTCATATAACAATAACATATATAATATATATATATATATAGTAAATTGTTTATATAAAATCCACGTCTTTACATCTATTTTGCATGACCATTAGAGGTTTAGTTGGAAGACATTTGCGGAAATTCATTAGAATGCTATGGAAGCCCCAGGGTCCTTCTAATTCAATGCTAGGGTGACCTTTTAGTAATAATTATTATATTTTTTAGAAATTTATTAAAAGTTACGATGAAAATAAGTGTTTCTTTTATTTAAATAGTTTCATAAATAAAAAAATATGTATATCAATTTAAAGAATTATATTTGAAAACATTGTTACGATTTATCTATTGTATTTAATTAATTGAAACTTATTTTTTTAGTGTAGAAAAATAAGTGAAGATATTACTTTTAAAATTATATTATTTTGAGATTAGTAAATAAATAATTTAATTAATAACTAGCAATAAAACTTGTTAAATAAATAACAAAGTATATAAATATAATGATAGAACATAATGATTACATAAATATAATAATAATGATAAGAAATACAGTTCGTATTTCTTCTATAACAATGAACAATGCTCTGGAATTAGATCACAGTACCAACTAAGCTCCAATGAACAGACTGAAGATGGACAAGAGTTTATTTTATTAGATTTTTTTTAATTAATGGATATGTAATAAAAATAATGTAAGAGACAAATTACTTAATTAGCGTTTTTTGTTTTTTTTAATATGGTAATACATAGGAACTATATATAGTAATAATAGGAAAATAGTGTATGAGAAATATCAGCTCCACGATGTATCCCGCACACAGCAGGATAGGCAGAGAGGATCCAGAGTTAAGACACTCCGTTCCCCATTTTCTGACGAATTCTGGAGGCATTGCGTATTGAGGGGCAAAACTCAACGCCGCGCGTTCCCTCGTCACCAGAGCGAAGAAATGGAAATATATACGTAAATAAATATTTCACTTCCTCGAGTGGGGATCGAACCCATGAGGATAAACACCCTTGTGCCGCTGCGCCACGATTCCTATGGTTCACATATTAAAACTGCAATGAAACATTTACAATCCACGATGATGATTGCAATATGAAATATTTTTCAAGAGCTGAACAAACTTCAATATAAGAATCATAAAAGACTGCATTCAAAGGCAATATCTGATATTTCTTGGCATGATTTGTGTCTCAAATATGCAAACGAGAATCGAAAGATTCTGATTATCTTGTTATCTTGATTAAATACTTGAATTTACGATATTACGGTAAATACTAGTTCTTGTGTTCTACACTAAACCTACTTGTCAACGAACGTTTTAAAATTTTTTATAGTCGATTATTTTAATTAAATACGAAATGGTAAATATAAATTTGTATTAATTAACAGTACGTAGGTTCTATAGAAATAAAATGTAATGTCTTTTTTAGTGACATTTATGATGATGATGATGGTGATTAGTATCGCTTTTGATAATTGATCATCACTGTAAATATATAAACCTATATGGACGTACATACATACATATATACATAGTTTCACGCTTTATCCCTAGCGGGATAGTGAGAGACGGAGCGCCAAACGCTACGGTCTCTACATACCTCTTTCGCCTCGTCCACTGTCATCAATCTCTTCATACATGCCATTCGGGGGGTCCTCATGCTTTTCACGTGACCGTCCTCCAGTATCTTTGATACTGTGTCATCATAGATCTTTTTTGCCATTCTTTCATCACTCATTCGTTCAACGTGCGGCGTTAAGGACCGCCACCCAAGACGCTACGTCCGGAACGGCAAGAGGATATCAACATAATAATCGAACAAATGACCTATATGAATATAATAATGAATTAATACTAATACGAGAACATTGATAATAAATAAAATTTATATGTTCCCATAAATAAAATATGTTGGTGAAGGAAAATAAAAAGGTAAAATATGTTGGAGAACTGAGTTATGTACTTAATATAGTTAAATTAAAAAAAAAGAAAGAGAGGCAGAGTGATAAAAAAATACCATATTCATAAAAAAACGTACTTTTAATAAAATAGTAAAATACTAACGTCGAATTATATTTTCTAATCAACAAAGTCAAGGCCCAATCTTATAAAAAATCTAAGAGTATCAAGCACAATAACTAAATGCAATATATAGAAGGATTGAGCGAGCGCATTCGTCGTTGGATCCATATAAATTGAATTGATATTATCATCATCATCATCATTATCAGCCTGTCCTCGTCCACTGCTGGACATAGGCCTCTCCAATGGCACGCCACTGAGCTCGATCTTCAGCTCTTCGCATCCAGCCGCTGCCCGCCACTTTGCGAATAACGTCACCCCATCTAGCTGGAGGACGTCCTACATTACGCTTATTATAAAATAATAATATAATTGATATTATAAAATATACTTATTTTATACTTAACCTAGACCTGCCTAGAACCAAGAACTTATACTCTCTTAACATTTACTTTCATCAAATTGTCGTAGACTGTGACAATGGGATAAGTTCCGTTACTCATATATTTACAATAATAGCCAGATTAGCATCAATAACGGTATGCCACACAATTTGAAGCTTTGATATCTTTGAACTTGAATAGCAGCTTCGGAAAGTTTTTTGACCCCATTTGTATTTATTCATTTTAATAATAATAATGTTTGTCTAACAAGACGAGGAAACGTTTTTGTTTTCATTTAACCAAAAAAATATTACTATTATTTATAAGTACTTTTGAAATAGCCTTTGCTTACAGGTTTATATTAAAATAATTATTTTATGTAATATATGTCAGGCACATATATTATTGTTATATTTATTGTGTAATGCACGCAACTTCCGGCATAAGACACATTATAGTGGTTCGGTAAAGAAAATCTAGGAAATCTGAGATCGATCTTGAGATGCCGTTTACATTTATAGATGCATTTATGAATAAAAACAGCACCTCAAGCTCGATCTCGAACTTGAGAGCGGTTTTGAAATACGGGCCCCAGTGATAGATTATTTCTTCTCTTTTCACTCATACAGAGACATATTCGTTCATATCATATCGGGATAATATTTATTTCTAGCTGCGCCACCACAATGACTGTCGACTTTTATTATTTTACTTTTATTTTTATTATTTTAAGATATTAATGTTTGACATTCATATTTTACATTACCCCTTTGTTTGTTAAATCATTATAATTTATCAATTACTTTAGTCTTCAAGTGGTATATTAGAAAGAGTATCAAAAAAGAGTATAAAATAAGAGTAAAAATAAAAAAAATAAGACTAAAAAATAAAAAATAAAAGTAAAAATATAGAGTATAAATGTCCTAAGATTTGTCACTTATTAAAAGCCAGTAATCAGTAATAGGTGCTCAATAGTAACAGTTAACAGGTGGTTCCGCATGGTTGATTGTATTGATTTCTTTGCAATCAATTTGTGTTTGTGTATTGTTTTACCATTTGTTCTGAATAAATAGGTCATAATTCTCTTGTGATAACGTAATTCACCCAAATTACAAATGAATAGGTAAGTCACGTTACCAAGTAGACACTATACAGATAGTGCTTAACAATCTACTAATGTGATAGTGTCTAATAATCAGTGATTTAAATAATTTATTTATTATTGATTCCATAAATAGAGTCGTGTCGTAGAGGCACATTGTGGGTTCGATTCCCACGGAGTGTCTTAACACTAAATTCTCACTGCCTAAGACAGCTTGAAACTAAAAAATATGTTTATAGAAATTGAAATTACCAAACTTGTAATTCAATAGATTCAGTGTAATTATTTCAATTAACATAGTAATAGATACTAATGCTCGTCATAAAATCACCGTAATTTAATTATTGTAATTATTTTGTAGCAGTATATTATTAATTCAATGTAAGAGCACCTTTGTGGCTTAGTGCTTGACTAGACACTATACATACCTATCAATAGTTTATGGTTCAAATATCACCAGAGGAAATATTAGGGGTCATGCATGCCACTTCACCTGAATATTTTAGTGAACCAGGTTTTCTACGCCTACTACGTTCTAGTATATTTTATTGTATACAAAAATTCAATTAATTAAACAGTTATAATCTTATGGGGTATTTCAAGGCTTCCAATCCCCCATAATTTTCCAGTCCCGCGTGTTGCTGAATTAATCTTTGCTACAGGAGTTGGAGTTAACCATATCATCTGGATGTTATATATACCTTCACCTTCACCTTATATTTAATTGAATACTGAAAAATTGATTTTTAACTAAACTATATAATAAAATTACAGCATAATTGTTTGTTAACAATCAATTAGAAAATAGTTAATATTAATATTTTAATTTAATTCTTCATCATCATTAGCCCTTTGCAGCTGGACATAGGCCTTCCCAAGGATCTTCTGATTTCCGTGTTTGTTTATGTTTTCATTTATAATGAAATGGAATTATTTAATTGATTAATTCGTGCTAAAAGTTAAATTTGAGCAAATGTTGATTTATGTTGTTTGATTTATTGATTGGCAGCCCTTGCATTCGCATGGGAATTTATTATTCACTATTTTTCTATAGCAATTTCTATTGATATATTAATTATAGGATATTAAAATAAATGACACTTTTTAATCAGATGTCGTGGTATTACGATTATCAACGAAAGGTATATTTACAGTTTTATATACTCGCGGCTTTGCCAGCTTGGCTTGCCGCCTATAATACTTTGAATTTGTCAACAGATTAAATATATAATTTATGAACATCTTGTTTTCATAATTTAGATGAAATTAGAAAATAACGAAACAATTTTCACCAAATAAAACAATAGAAATAACGACAAGAGTACATACCTTCGTTTGCGAGTAAGGAAGAAACTAGCCAGTATTTTTTTTAGGTTAATTACTCGGTTTTACTTAATTGTTAACTATCACCTAAAACTATTTCCTCCACTGTTAAATCCTGCACACCTTTACCCAGTTTAAAAAATTGAGATTAATTCTGTTAGTCCTACTGGCCTTTATAGCGAAACCGACTGAGGAAGAAAGAAGGTATTCTGTCCCAGAGAAAGTGCAAGCACTACGTAACTGCTTGAGAGGATATCGTCGCTGACAAAGGCCCCTGTGGGATTCAAACCTAGGCATGCTACCGAACGATCGGGATTCATATTTTCTAACATATACATATATTATACAATGAAAAATATACAAGCTTATAGTTTTTTAATAATCTTTTTTACTTTTTTACAAATATATTAAAAATGTCTTCATTTAAAGATATCAATATTGGAAAATACAAACCAATATTAAATACTATATAATACTATACATAAAAGCAAAATTCAGAAAAACTATTAGTGAACTTGACGTCGTATCCCCGCAGTCTACAGTACCTTCTTCGTCCACAATTGGGTCATCGACTGTTAAATAATAAATACGAGGGAAAAGGCTCGTAGTGTACAATTTATATTGGAAATACTAGAATATACGGATCGAAAAGCCTTCAAAGCATAAAAGAGTTTCAAATGTTTAAGAATAATGTTAACTTTATTATTTAAATTTTAAACAATTTTAAGCTACTTTTTTTAGACCTTCATAACTCGTAAACCAATTAGTTTATGTACACACAAAATTTATCGCATTTATCTAAATACCTATATAAAGCCCATCGAAACTCTAATTCGTAACCCTCTAACCGACGCCTGAGGAATTGCGTGTTGAGGATACTTTGAAGAAATAAAAATATTAAATATTTATTTTCCCGAGTAGGAATCGAACTCAAAACCGTCGCGTCTACAGGCACTCTCTTATAACACTACGCCACACCGGTCTCGAACTATAGAGTTCAGGAAATCAGGAGCAATCATAGTAGAGTCTAGATCGGTTTTTTTCCTCTTTGTTTCTTATTTCTTAATTTTTTTCGTGTGCAAATATTTATCACGCTGCAGTTAATTTGCACATTTTTTAATGGATAACAAATCTAAGCTACATAAAGCCTTACTTGGCAACAATTAACGAATATTTCATTATTTCCAAAAATATATTGACTTTTTATACAAATCTAAACATTAAAATTGTATACAGAAAACGTACTGACACACATACATATGTTTTTAATTTAATATAATACGTTTTAGGGTTGCCGAGGACAAGAAAAGCATTTGAGAAGGGGAATTGTATAAAAGTGAATGTCGAGCGGGCGCGCGATTCAGTCGCACCGCGATCGAGAGAAGCAACGGCCACGACAGGTGAGCCATAGCCGACGCGGTCACTCAGCTCGAACCGCGACCTTACCCCGACAACACTTCAAACACCACCGACCCCATGAGGTAAGCCCCATTTTAAAATTACAAATGGAAACTTTCTTAATTAATATTTATATTTACATATATTAAAAATGCAAAGCGAATTACATTTATTACACTATTATCGTCATTTATATTAATTCTGAATTCGATGTGCATATAAGCGGATTTTAATTTTTATGTACGTAAGCCTTCTATGTGTATGTAAATTTTAAATGGTTTCTGAAAATTAATATTTTTTGTTTATTTTCACTATAGTATGTGAAAGTAAAGTTATTTTATGTCGTAATGCAAGAAACACATATCCTCTCTCACCGACGCTGTCGCGTGTGAATTATCTATCGTATATTTATTTACATATATTTAAATTAATTTTAATTACTTTTTATATTACTTGTCTATATTTCACTACAAAAAGAAAGAAAAGCAGTCAAATATCGATTTATTTATTTTCTTTTATTGTAATGTAACACTTGTATTTTTAAATATACGAAAGACTCTACATTTTTAAAAATAATATAAATACTTAAATCGAACTAAAAATATCTATTTTTTCTATTTTTTTATAAAGTGCGTATACAATTCCTGTGTAAAGCTTTACCTCTCAGGTATATCTCTATCGTAAATAATTTATATTTTTCTATTAAATGAATATTTTTGCATTAAGAAGATCAAAAGTGTATGTAGTTTTTAATAGCTTTTTACAATAGAACATAAACCGCCATAATTAAAAAGACTATAAGCATAACGTAAACGTATGCAGCGAGATATCCTAAATGAATAACGTAATACGTTTTGTAAATACAACACGACATTGGCAAATAAATACGAGTATATTACTTACGGACTCCGTAAAATGTCTGATATTTCAAATATTAGACATTAATTAAGTACCTGAGGCCATCAGGCGTCGCTGCACACCGTCTGACTGTAAAAACGATGGTTGTGGGTTCGATTCCCTCCCTGGGTAATTACTTATTTTCCTTATCGCGATCTTGTAAGAAGACAAAGTTCAAAATGTAAGGATCAGTGTCTTAACACTACTTTCCTTTGCCTTCTCTGTTATATGCGGGATACAAAGTTAATGTGTGTGTCAATAAAAAAAACACTTAATTTAAATATCAAAAGACTTTTAGTTTTAGATAAATTAAGGCCATTGTTGTAGATATAATGATAAGTATAATTAATGATTACTGATTAGTTACTCTTTAAAATATAATGGATTCTACATTAAACTAATTATACGAAAATTAATATTACATTGAGGCCGTCGAGGCGTAGTGGCACAAGGGTGTGACTGTAATGCGACGGTTGCGGGTTCGATCCCCACTCGAGGAAGTGAAATATTTATTTCCGTTTATATTTTTTCGTTTTTATATTTCTTCGCTCTGGTGTCGAGACAAAACGCGGCGTTGAGTTCTGCCACTCAACACGCAATGCCTCCAGATATCAGCAGAAAGTGGGGAACGGAGTGTCTTAACAGTAGGTTCCCTCTGCCTACCCTGCTGTGTGCAGGATACAGCGTGAAGCTAATTTTTTTTTTAATATTACATATATAAACGATAATATAAGAACGCAACCAACGAACGAGGTATTTGCTGTTCTTAGCATTTATTACGTAGTATTTGTTAAGTATTATGTCAAATATAGTGGGTAGGATCTGTTGAGATGATATACTCTACTGATAAATATATTATAATTATTTATATATATGTAAAATTGAAAAGAATATAACTCTTAGGTAATAGAAATATAGGTTCCCTGTTGAAATTAAATGGTTGAAGAATAGGTTCCGATTGGTTTAAGCAAACATACTCATACATTCATATTAAAGTAATGTATTACTAAAAGTACGGCGTTAACTTCCGCCACTCTACACGCAGTTACTAATACGGATGGAAAGGGGAGAATGCAGTGTTTTGTGACTGGGTTATCTCTATTTATCCCGTTACGCAACGCGGGAAAGAGCGTGAAGCTGCTTTGTTTTGTTTTGTGAACTAGTATTGACACATAAAATTGGAATTTTTAATACATAATATTAAACTACTTAAAGAGAAAGACTAAGTCAATTCTTTTCTTAGAAATTTTAACTTCTGGAGACAAGGTCAATTCAAGAAAAATATATTCTATACTGATGTTATAAATTTGAATATGTTTAGTCAAACGAACTAATCTCAGGAAATGGAATAGAAACTAGAAACTACTACTAGAAATACTTTTTTAGTTATCAGCCTATCTTCGAAAAATGCTCGAAGAAAGGTTATTTTACATTATATTCATCGTTTCGACGTAACCAACTGTATCAGCGTTCAGAGTTGCGTCAAGCTCTCCATTTGACCACGGGAGCGAAGTCGCAGTTAAAAATTATTACTAAAATTAGTTCAGTGGTTGTGGGTTCGATTCCCACTCGAGGAAATAAATTAGTTAATATATTCATTTCTTCACTCTAGTATCGAAGGCACTTAACACGCAATGCCCCCAGAACTCAGTGTAAAATTGTTAACGTAGTGTCTTAACACTAGGTTCCAACTTACTACCCAGCTGTGTGCTGAATACAGCGTAATGCAAAAAAAATAAAACCATTCAGCTTACAATAACTCATTTAGTGAACATAATTTATTCAAATGAATAGAGTTGTTAGTAACTAAATAAATAGATTTGATGATAAATTACAGTTATAACTTGCACGTGGATTCAATATTCAATGAACGTACCTACATACATACGTATGTGGAATTACTCAATTATGTGGAATTCAAGTTCAGATTTCCACTACGTACGCTCTTGTGTGATCGGAAAATTATTGGAAATTGCTCTCGGTATTTGATTTACATGTATAATTTCAATTTCAGATTTGGTTTCCAATTTTTTAATTGATTTAGACTATTGGATTAGTTTTGTCCATGATGTCCATGTTTTAGAGGTACGGAAATTAGACTTACCCAGTACTTCCCCAGAACAAAAGAGGGAAATGTTTAAAACCAATAAATAAATGTTAAGCACCAAATAGCTGGTCTAAATGAAGATTTAAAACTGGTTTTTAATATTTATTTTTCCTGTAATTTCTGCAACGGTAAAAAAATACATTCGATTATGTAAACCAAGGGATAGTGATTATTGTCAAAGCCTGACCGTAAACGTGATGAGCCGATCCCCACGCGGATTAATGTATATATTTAAATTATTTTCAATTCCCTGCTCTGATATCTAGACAAATTGCGGTGATGAGTTTCACTAATCAACACGTAATGCCTCGAAAATTGATCAGAGAGAGAAAACGGAGTGTCTTAACTCAACACTCTAAAGTATCCTCTGCATATCCTGCTATGCGTAAAAAAGCGTGAAGCTGCTTGCTGTTATCATATTTTTCAAATAATTACAATAACTTGTACAAAATAAATAAGAAAAGTATGATATTTACTGATACGCCTAATTAAATCGCCATTTAATTACTCATCCAATACAAACTTTGTACAATGGATATCTGTTTAAATTTATTTTTATAGCATAGAAAAACGTTTATAAAAGAGGTCATACTTAAATAATGTTAATATTACAATTAGTCAATACCAAATAAAATGTATTTTTTTAAAAAAAATATATTATTGAAGTTGTAGTGACGCTTGTGTCTGTCCTTCCATTTTTGTCTGGGTGAACATGCTAATCTCAGCAATTCGAATTCAAAGAATATTTTTGTGTTGTATAGTATGTCCTTGATAAATGTATCAAGGACCGCTATATGGAATATTACAACCCATTAATACTTAAATACACTGTACCTATGCTGAAGTTTTTTAGTTTTTACCATTTGAATAGCTTAAACTTAATTTAATTTAACTTCACGCTTTATCCCTAGCGGGGTAGTCAGAGAGGACGGAGCGCCAAACGATACGGTCTCTACATACCTCTTTCGCCTCCGGGGGGTTCTCATGCTTTTTACGTGTCCTTCCTCTAGTATCTTTGATACTTTGACTCCCCCTACCTCTCTTACAACTCACTTTTGAAATTAAAAAAACTATTACATCAATATGAATTCATTAGTCTAATTTGTCACCAGTCCCGTCTTCGATGTGGTTGGTTTTGATTAGGGAGTCTCCCAAGTCATTCGATAGCTAGCCCAGGTTCGCGTTTCGCAGGGCACGCTTGCGTCGACATCCTGTTAGGCAGTCACATAGTGCACTTTCTCAGGGACAGAGTACAATCTTCGCAATCCAATCGGTTTAAAAGCCAATAAGCCTGCAAAGGCCAATAAGGCTAATAGCATTTACTTCAAGTTAGAAATAAACTATGATTTTTTCAATTAATATATTTATATTTCAAATTATTATTTGGGGCAGTCGTGGCCTAGAGCTGCAGGAGTGTGACTGTAACGCGACGGTTGTGGGTTCGATCCCCACTCGGAGGAATGAATTATTATTTATTAATATTTTAATTTCTTCGCTAAGCAAAGCCCATACTATTGTTTTAATTCCGATGTATACCTATAAAATATTATATTATATTAAGTATTTTAAACATTTTATGGATATAGTAGTATCATATACTATAAATAAGGGAATTGTAAAAAGCACTAAGAAATAAGAAAAATAGTTCTATTCCTAGATTCACTATTTCCTCACGAAATTCTCAAAATAGTCGTGCACTTTTAGTTCCTAGATATACCAGCTCGTAAGTGAATTTTAGTGGCCAACATCGTGGGTTGTGTATGATTTAGTTAGCTATAGCGCTCGTAATAATTATATTATCTGAGAGCGAGTAGGAGTCCCGCGAGATATCTGGCTTCGTTAAAAAACCTACCTACCTCAGATACTTTGTATATTTTAAATATATTAAGTAAATGGAGAGAATAAATGATTCCCCATGTATTGTATAATTATTTTATACTAGCGACCAGCTCGCGGCTTCGCCTGATTAAATTTGTGAATCATTCCTTTGTATAAGTACAGGTAATTACTTAACTGTTTTAATAAATTGTCTATTATTGCAGCGCACTTAAGATTTCTAAAGTGAACATTATTAAAATTACAGGAAATTAGTTATAAGTCTAACAGTTACACATATGGTATTGTAAGCACACAAAAATTAATTTGAGGCGTATTTGATTTGATTCCCATTTGAGGAAATAAAATATTTTAAAAAAAATTTCCTCGCTTTGGTAATGAAGCAAAGCGCGGCGTTAAGATCTGCCACTCACCATGGAATACTTCCAGAATTCGGCGGAAAGTGGGGAACGGAAGTGTCTGGCTCCCTCCATCCTGCTATATGAGGGATAATAAGTGTATCATCACTTTTACTTATCATTATTCAACACGTAAGCCAGCAAGTATAAGTCTGTTTATCTGTTTGTCCCTAACATGCCAGTCACGATTCTCTTGGACAAACTAAAGTTTCTTATAATTTTGTTACCGACGTAGCTTAAGGTATGTTGTTTATTTAAAATATTTGATGTCCTTTTACATTCTGTATAGTATAAGTAAATACGTAATTTTCGAACGCTCTTATTGGAATTGTATCTTTAAAGGAGGTGAACGTCACATCGCCACGTTTTTAAATCAATAAAAAATTTCAAACATTTTTAGATTTAGTGATATTTTTATTGATATGTCCGATAGTTTATGGTCTAAGCTATTATCAATTGCTTTAATAATGATGTAAGTAAAGTAATTTAAGATAATAAAAGCACAGATTTGTAGATTTGTAATAATGTACTTTTAATGATTTAGATCAATTATTTTTAATCTAGACTTTTTAAAGAGTAGTCAAAATATTGTTGTCAAAATAGTATTGTATTTTTAGTAAGCACAGAGAACTGTGAAACTAGTTTTAAGACACTACGTTCCTATTAAAACATGGCCGTTCCCAGCATTCCGCCGAATTCCGGAGGCTTTACTTGTTGAGTAACGGAACTCAACACCGCACTGTGCCAAAAATTTTAAATATTTTATTTTCCCGAGTTGCCGAACCCACAACCTAGTGTACCCTCGAAACTAGTATTTTTTATTTCAGGTCTAAATGTACTGTTTAAAAGGTATTTATTATCCATAATGGTATTATAATGAAGAAAAAAGAACGCGTTTCTACGTTGGAAAGCAACTTAGCTAGAAATATCTCAATCACGTTTTTTACATTGCACAGGCATGTGATTGCCTTATAAATTATAAAATAAAATAGGCACATCTACCCTATAGGTTTTTTTTTTTCATTGAATGCATTGATTTTCTCTTTTGTATTAACATTAATATTTCAAATATTGAAAGAATACATTCCTATGCTTATTCTTTCCTTGGTAAAAGAAAGATCATATGACAAGCTTTTCATTTTTTTTGGAGGCATTGCGTATTGAGTGGCGGAACTCAACGTTGCACTTTGCCTGAACACCAGACCGAAGATATGGAAATATACATTTAAATAAATATTTCTTTTCCTCGGATAGGAATGAACTTCACAACCAGTCGCGTTTAGTCGCATTTTGCGCCCCTGTTCCACGACTGGCCTCTCTGAAACTCGGCGAAAGTGGAGAACGGAGTGTTTGAACACTAAGTTCCCTTTGCTGTGTGCAGGATACAGCGTCAAGCTGATTTATTTATTAGCTTTTAAAAATAAGATTTAAAGGAAAGCTTCCTAATAAAAGCTATAAGTTAAGTGCAATGCTATAAATTATAGAAAAAATACATGAATTTTTAAATATTAATATTATTCAAGCATAGAAACAATATTCTTTGACCTTGCAAATCATTTTATATTCCACAAAGGCTTTATATCTCACTTGTAGTACGCTGGATCGGACAGTTGCTTTCTTTCCTATAATAACGTTATAAAAACCTAATAAAGCTTCGGCTTGGCAGTAAAGAAAGTTAATAGGATTTTTTTTTCTATCTATAAGCCTTGGTTAGGCTGTATGTATATATTTAGTGGCTGAAACCAACAGGATTTAAGCTAAGAGAGATTGAACCATTAAAAAAATGTTATAAGGACAAACAACAAAGTCATCAAAATCGGTCAAGGCGTTTAGACTCTAGAACGCCACGTAACATACATACATAGACAAATAGAGAATATCTAAAACAAAATACTAATAAGCTGGTAATAAAGAAAAAAGCTAGCATATATAAAAATTTACAATTTTGTCAAAAATCACAGTAAATAATACGAAAAAATGCGAGACTAAATTAAAATAGAATTTTACTATTATAAAAAATGTAATCTCATTTCAAGGTTACCCCGGTCGTAGCTTTAGAGGATAAGTTTAATCTAGTACATCCTTAATGAAGAAAAGTGTTGTATTAATCCTCTCGGGGAATCACTGCAAAAACCTGTAGCTTAAGGAATCTTAAGGAAAACGAATGTAAGACGTAGTTTATTTATTTATTTTTTAAAGGCTCATTTTGTTCAATAAAAAGGCTCTACTAAGGCTTAAATTAATATTTTTTAATATAGTCCATGTTCAGTACATATTTAGTTAATACTAGTATAAGTTGTTTAATACAATCTATGTATTTTATTCTAGAAACTCTAAAATAATAAACTCATTATAATTTTTCAATTAATGCGTGTAAATTATATCTATGATATAATAAAATAATTGAGAAAGTGTGTCTGTACATTATGTGCTGTGCTATGCTGATGAGAAAATAGTAATGGAATATGAATTATTGATTTTTAATATTTTTGGCTCTCTGTTTATTCTCTTCAATTACAATAGTAAATAATATCTATCGATCATACAGGAAAAAGTGTAAAGATGAAAAACAATATTATAATAAAATATAAGGGTTTAATTGAAATATGAGTGGCATCCAGTTCTTAAGTTGAAAAAATTGAAGAAATAATTTACATATAGGCTCCTTAGTGAAGGTAAAAATATCAAGCTACACAAGACTGCTACTAGCGAGGGAAAAACTTCGTTCTATTATTGTCTATTTCATTCTTGCAATATCGATTTTGTATAATAAATTACTGATACTTTTTTCCAATCTACTATATTACGCCCTTTTATCGATGGCTAGTGGCACTACACTCGCAACACTTCATTTTATATTTGACACTAAAACATTTTACAGGTTGAGAAACAATAAAATATATAAAAATATCACTTTATGAACACCACCCACCCACGCTCAAATAGACTTTTGACGAATTAGCACAGATGTTCAATAGACCAATGTATAAATAAAATAAAAGACAAACCAGATTATTGGTAGTAGGGCACCATGTGCCTGTTTCATGTCACTCACAGGAGCTTCCATTTTTTCCTCTCTCACAAAGTCTTAATAAACTATTTTAATTGCACAATCAATGAAGAAAAACGCACCTTAGAGAGTTACAAAAGAAAAAAATATTGACACAAATTACATTCACATATCATTTATTCGACGTCGCTTTTACTATTGTATTCAAATCGAACGTGTGACAATTGAAAGATATTCGTAGATGACAAGGAACACGAACGACTGCGATACGAGCGCCAATATGAATTTACTCGTATGTTACGCATATTTATTTTATTTATGGCTGTAAAATCTATTTATTTTCTATAACCTCGAGTGCTTCTCCTTGCTTGCCGCGATCGATGATCTATTGTCGATCATAAAAATGAGTATATTTTCTGAAATGGATATAACCCATCATCGTAAAATGGCGGCGGTAGTAAAACATCGAACTCACCATCAGTACATTACGTTCATTTTTATCAATTTGACATTGTGATGCTTGTAGCAGAGTAGTCCTCTATCCCTAAGTACTTTCCATTCATATTTCTGTAATGTTTGAGTGAGATTTATTATTCATTAAATATGGCCGTCGAGGCGTAGTGGCACAAGGGAGTGACTGTAACGCGACGGTTGTGGGTTCGATTCCCACTCGAGGGAGTGGAATGTTTATTTACGTTTATATTTCCATTTCTTCGCTCTGGTGTCGAGGCAAAGCGCGGCGTTGAGTTCTGCCAATCAACACGCAATGCCTCCAGAAATCGGCAGAAAGTGGGGAACGGAGTGTCTTAACACTAGGTTCCCTCTGCCTACCCTGCTGTGTGCGGGATATAGCGTGAAGCTGTAATATGGTAGTGGATTATAAATAAATATTTTTTTTAATCGCTCTGGTTAGCCATTAGACTAGACTAGTGCACCGGTAGGAAATGTCGGAAAATAGAGTGCAAACCAAATCAAGTGTTAGTCGGTCGGTTGGAAACTCGATCACCGACGTTTCCGTACCAATTTCAAGATTGTAGGTTAACGGAAAATACAAGTTATAAAAGTTGACAAACAAACATAAGTAAGTTTGCGCTAATTTTGTATGAAATGAGCTACAATTATAAGTTTGCAACGTATTTTTTCTGCTAAATATCTATAAGTCGGCAATTTTGAGACTATTTCACAAATACAAATTTCATAATTCTAGTCTAGATAAACGAGAAGTATTCTATAGATGTTGATTGATTGGCGAATTTTATGCAATTTGGGTCCAAATTTAGAAGTTTAATTTTTTTTTACTATAAAGGACTGTATACTACTGATATTGATTTCAGCTTAATACTTCTATCAATTCTTGAGAAAAAAAGTCTTGACACAACAAATATGTGTGGTACGGAACCCTAAAAAACGAAATGTATAAAAAAAATCTCAAACTGTAATAAATAAAAAAATAGTTGAATTAATTTTCGTATATTTCATACATACATACACATTTCACATAAAACTCCATTTTTAATTAACTCCATCCTATACAAAGTGGAGTATAGCTTAGGAGACTCGACCTACTAAGTTAATTCCTTTTACGGGCAACCTGTTCGTTTTCTGTTAGAGGAGCATTACTTAAGTGTTTACAATTTAACTTTCTCGTTTTGTAGGACGTGCACTGCGTGTACTAGTACGTAAACACGAGCGCACATATTTTAATAATAATGTGAGGAGAATGGTATTCATAATTTCATTAATGATCGTCCATTAAAGCCACGAGAAAACTAGTCGTGGACTAAGAACTGTAGCGTCGCAGTTAAACGTTAAGTTAAAACTAGTTTAGTAGAGACTGGACATTCGATGTATATGTTTATAGGGGAAATTGAGCTCAGCAGGCTTCTTGTTTTACAGCCTACCGTCATAAAAGTTTCTAATCTAGAATGTTAGAGGAGTTTATAGTAGATACTGATAAATGATAATATCTAAACAAATATGCAAATTATTGTATAGGAAAGGAAGCATTTGCATTGCTTTGGAAATTATTTTTGAAAAATATAGTTGAGAACTCAAGGGACCATAGGTTTCGTACCTAAATGTTAAGATGAAACTTTCCAGTTAGACAGGTTTAAAATTAAAGTTCTCTCACAGAGGCGCCCCGCTTGTATATAAATTCTTTGTAAACAAACATATCAAAATCTATCCCAACCTGTTCAAATTCACTCATAAAGGGAATTATGTTAAGTTAATTCTCAATTATAGACGTTTCTTAGCTATCCAAGTCCCACTTAACCAGCTTTCAATCTATAATAGAAAATAGTCTTCGACAAATTAGTCTTTGAAGGCCATTGATGTTAAAAAATAAAAAAAATACATATTTTTCTAGCACGACCACCCAAGCGATTCCGATAGTTGAACATGGAAGACGTCAAACAAACGATAAAAATTATTTTCATTTCGTTATTGATTTATAGAGCCTGGATCACGGTCTGCTGACCAATACTATCTATTACTTCCCATTCAATTGATATATGGAACGTCTGCCAAAAAGCTTCTGACTTCTTATCACTGGTTAATAAATAATATACTGGTTAATATTTTTCTATTTTTTGTTATCAATTATTATACAGATGTAACGTTCCGCTAAGATTGAAAGGCGTTACACATTTAAATCAAAAGTCAAATAAATCAAATTAGCTTCACGCTTGCGTTGCACAGCACGGTAGGCAAAGGGAACCTAGAGTTAAGACACTTTGTTCTTCACTTTCCGATTTCTAGAGGCATTGCGTGTTGAGTGGCGCAACTGAACGCCGCGCTTTGCCTCTACATCAGAAGGAAGAAATGAAAATTACACACTTAATTGGATAATATAGTTTTGCTCGCGTTGACTACACGGTTATGTAAAGATTATGTAATAAGTATAGTATCCAATTTAGTTTTCTTAGTCTTGCAATTTATCTATAAGTAGAATTGTGTAAATCGATGTAACGCGAAGGTTGTGGGTTCGATCCCACTCAGAGGAATAAATTATTATTTATTAATATTTTCATTTCTTCGCTTTGGTATCAACTATCAAGACGAAGGTCTTGGGTTCAGTTACACCAGTCAACATATAATTTGGAAAATGTGGAGAACGGAGTGTCTTAACAGTAGGTTCCCTCTGCCTACCCTGCTATATGCGATGATGATACAGCTGAAAAAATATACAATTAAGTACAATTCCCACTAAATGTAACTACTACCATTAAATATTTGATAGGTACTATACGAATACCTAGATAAAATTCGTGACATTACAAAGTAGAAATAGGCGAAATTCTTCGTAAGGCACTTTTTATGATGAAGATATTTTAATATCACAATACTGTAAATCTAGCTAGTAAACTTTTAACTAAGAATACAAAAATTCAGTGTGTTTTGTTTGTTTTTTTGTTCATTTTATTTATTTTACGAGACGTACCTACCAGCAGTGACTCGTTGCTTGATTTTTTATTAGGATACCTCAAACAAAAATACAGAACTCACTCTTCCTGTATGTCTGTCAGTCATTAATTTAAAGACAAGGCAAACGAGTACGGGTCACCTGATGGTAAGTGATGACTGGCCCCATGTAACACCAGAGGAGCTACAGGTCCGTTGCCTACCTTTGAGGTAGAGGTGAGGAGATAGACTCTCTTTAAAATTAACATCAAATATCAACATCTACGCTCGCTTGGAGCCCGGAAATTTAAGTTTTTAAAACGTTCCGCGGATCTCCAATTATGGAATTTAGCAAGAAATGCGAACTTACAACACAATTAAAACGTAACCTAGCTACGTGTTTCCATTTACCTACAATCATAAAATTGGCACGGAACCCTCTGTAGCTAAAACCAACTAGAACTTGACATCTTATTTTATATTTATGATACCTACATATAGCTTTTACAACTTTTCCGCTTATCAAAGATGGTGGAATCTCCAGGAATATTTATGTGCCTAATTATAATTATTGTTTATTATGTATATTGAAATAAAATAAACAAGGCAGTTCTTCTTCAATTCAATGGAGAATGTTCTCCATGTATACTTACGAAGATAATATTTATAATAAATATTATTAGATTATGAGATACGTAACAACTAAATCGTGACTTGTTTCTCATCTCATGTTGTGTTTTTATTACTTATAAATGTTGTAAATGTAACCAGTAATTAAAGTTATTGATTTTTTGTTTACAATATAAGATTTAATCTATACTAAGTATTTATTATCCTTGTATTTTATTTTTTTATATAATTATATAATTAAAAAATAATTAAATAATAATATAAGCTTGGGAGATATTCCAAAAAAAATGTGTGTATGACTGTAAGCGTGAAATGAAATGTTTAATATTTTCATATCTTCAGTCTGGTTTCGAGGCGCAGCGTTGAGTTCCACAACTTAACACGCAATGCCTCCAGAATTCAGTGGAAAATGGGGAAAGGTGTGTAGAAATTAGGTTCCCTCCGCCTACCCTTCTGTGTGCGGGATACAGTGAAAAGCTAAAAAAACGCAGCCAAAAACGGTGTAAAAAATAAAATAATTATAGCATGTGAGTTTTTTGCTTGAGCGAAATAAGAAATAACACTGTATATATATTGTATAACTTTGCATCCCAAATTAATAAACTTATAATGATGACGACAACATTCAACTAGCTTTATAAGAAAGTTTGCAGGAAATAAACAATATTTCGTGGTGTTTCTGGAAATTTTTAACTTTAACTAGTATTGCAATTTGTAGTTTAGAATTTGCATCCATACCTATATTATAAATTCGAAAGTAACTCTATCTGTCTGTCTGCCTGTCTGTCTTTTACGCAATCAGGGCCAAACTTGCAAACTTAATTGTGATAAAATAATCATATAGAGATACTTGAGGGTCTCGGGATGAACATAGGATACTTTTTTTTACTTCATATTTGTAATATTTTCGATATATACCAATATATTAAAATACTTATTAACATTGACATGCAATTTATTCCGCCATATTAATAACAACCGTCATTAGGCGACCGTTGCTAAGCAACGATTTGCAAAGTTTGTTGTTAGAAAACGTCACCCAAAAAGACTTACTTACTTGACTTGCTTAACGCATCTCTCTATTGAAAACTGAAAATAATTTCATAAATATATTTTATAAATATTCGTATAGTTCAAGCGGGCGTAGCCGCGTTCGGGTCCACTAGTATAAAAATAAAAATATTATTATAGTTTATTAAAATGTTCTTTTCATTTAATGTCATCGTCATTATCGTCATCATTATACAATAATATTTCTTTGTATTATATTTATTGCTTTAAACTCTAGGATGTGATAAGGTAAATAAGTAAAACTACCGTAGAAAATGTTAACGAGGTTACCAGCTATCAAAAGAGTCGAATCAATTGATGAATATTAATAATAATATAATAATTGTTAGCCTTTCCGTTATATTACAGTTTGTATCATATCTATATACGACACGAGTTCGTGAAAATATTACAAGATTTATTATTAAAGCAAAATATTCGCTTTTAATGGAAAATTATTGCCATAAAAACAATTTGTGAACTCTTGTAGTTTTCGTCGCATAAATAAGTACTTTTTGGTCTAACCACCGAGGATGCAAAAGACCGTGGCAAAGTGGAGTAGGTTGAGTAGGAAGGTAGACCTTGGCAATAGCCGGGATTAAAGTCAGGAGGAAAAAGAAATAAGTACTTTTTGAAATTATGAAAAACTGCACTTCTTATTAATATAAAGGAGCACTTTCGATACTACCACCATAGAAGCCATACCACCAGCACTCCAATATCATAGACAATAGCCCTAATTTTAAAGTGGACTGCGTTAATTATATTAAAAAAAAATAGTGGAGGTCGAGGTCATTCAAGGATGGATGCACGTGTCCCCGCATAAACAGAACACGCAAGCTGTGGAACTCTTGCATCGACCTCGTGGTACGCCACGCATCGACACCACTCCCATAACCATTACTGGCTACACGCGAAACCATCCAAACGGTATATTTACATGCGAACTAATTAATATTCACAAATAATTATAATTGTGTATGACAATCTGGTGACAATCTTTATATATAATGACTTTTTCTGTACATTTAGTATATTTGACTGAAATGGATAGAGGAACCTATAAAGAATAATAGAAAGCAACAATATATATTTTTTAATTTCTTGTCGGTCTATTTGTCTGTATGTATGTATGATAGCGTTTATCTCCGAAAGTGCTAAGCCGATTTACTTAAAACTTTTATCAGTTGCTTTGTTTTAACTCAGAAAAACATTTAAAGTTAGTTTTATCAAAATCGGTTCAATAAAAAAAAGTTATCAAAATTTGAACGAATTTAAGGCATTAGTTTGCCTACCCATGCAACATTATCCTTAAAATAATAACATTATTATATCGCGAAATAGATCCAGATGAGAAAATAAACATTTATATAGTACAAGCTGTCAAAGCCGCGAGCAGATCGCTAGTTATTATATAAAGCAAAATTTGATTTCCGCGACAATCAGTTATTTATTTCCAAAATTGTCATATTAGATGATTAATTAATAAATTAATATATTTGAATGTAAGCAATCCCTAGTTATAAACGAGTAAGTGCAAGTTAACAAGATTTCCGCGGAAAACATTAACGCTCTAAAGTAGGATACCGTCCATTACACGGATGAGGTTAGACATCTGTGTCACCCAATCAGGTCTAATTAAGTTTATTACAAGTGGACCGTCCTCATGGTATTCTCGTATTAGCGCCAACATATAGTATGTAATTACACATATATATATGTATATATGACTATAGTAAATTACTTCTGAATATATGATTAGAAATGATGAAACTTTTTGTTGTTATTACATCTATCTATGTTAATAATGAATGTTTCTTTGAAGCTTTTATAATATTATTAAATAATAATTACATATATAGAAATAATTCTTATTTTTTTTATTATTATTATTATTATGTAACTTTTTCTAAATGAATTTTATCTGTTTGTTTCAGTGGGGACGCCGAATACATCACCACAAACTACAACATGCGTAACAATGTGAAGTGAGTAATATAAAATTTATGTTTAATTCTTCTTCATGTCGAATTTAATTTAGTGAATTCTTCTTTTTTTGTACCAAAAATAAAGAAGATCGATTCCTCAGTCTTAATAATATTCTTAAAATTTCCTTCTGTTTGTCTGTTACCCTCGCAACGCCGATAAGCAGTTTAACATTTTTCAATTACTTTTCTACTTTTTTTAAATATACAGGTTAAAATATACTTATTTAGGAAACATTTTTAACATAGCGGTATTTGAACCCGCGCATCTTGCAAACCCTTGGAGGGTTACCCTCTGACTACTATGCCATACGCTCTCATCAATCATCAAGCTACTTGTACATCGAAATTCTAATACTCTTGTTTACAAATTATTTATGTAAGTATAAGAATCTCGACGTAGCTTAACAAGAACGTATGGCTTAGTGGTCTGAACGCTTGAACGGTTTTCAAAAGGCGCGGGTTTAAATCTCGCTAAGTGTGTAATGAAAAAAATGCACTTGAAAAAAAAATAAGGTTCAATAATATTTTTTTAAACAATTAAGCAATATCGTTTTCGCCGTACTTTAACTTTGTTACTTATTCAAACAAGTCCTTTATATTTATTTATGTGAAGTTTATAAAAGAACGTGAGTTCTAGTAGTTTTGTCTTATCTTATCAATAAATGTATGAAGCCAGTAGAGCTATTTCAAGATACATACTGTACTATTTTAGTTATGAGTATACATTATGAGTGTACATCATTTCTATTTTCTTCGGCTTAATTAAAATATAAATTAAATGTATACATATAATAATGTAATTTTTAATAAAAAAACATAAAGAAAAATAAGAGCATAGTATGAAAAACTCGTAATTGTTAATGTTTTGTAATTATTCAAAGCATTTTTTATATCTTAAACCTTAAACATTAGAACACTAAATATATAGGAAACTCTCTGAAATAAGAAACTACTACTATGTAGTAGTAGGTATTTATTTTAAAATAAAAATATACTGTGATTTATATATTTCAAGAAATAAATTTAAAATATTTTTTGGTAAGAGTCGAATGAGATTGAGATACACTAATGTAATAATTTCTTCTAAATAACGTTCCCAAATAAACATAATTTTATATTATTTATTCCATTCACCAATAATTATTACATAATAGAACCAAAAATATATAATAGTACAAATCCAAAACTTGGCGTACCATCATATATTATATATAAGCACTTTATAGAAATATATAATCATTCTCTATAATAATAAACATTCAGAAAAAAATACAGTGGAATTGATAACCACCTTTTCTTACAGAAGTCGGTTAAAAACATAGGCGACCGCATAGTAGTCCTTATTTTAATATAAAACTGAACAGAAATACAAATAGCTCGTCCACAGCCTTCAAGTATCTGAGGCACGAGCCTCTCCCAATCTTTATTAACTCAATAAGTATCCTCTAAAGTAATATAATTTGCATTTAGATCACTCGCAAACCGTAAAGATTGCCTTCTTAAGCGTATTTCGCAATTTAATATATCGTCTATCATTATTTATATTTAAATCTCCAATTTTTATTAATATTTCAATTGAAATTGGTTATTAAGATTTGAAAACAATTGTTAATTGTTTAGCTAAAATTAGTATTAGATAAAAGTTCTCCTCTTAGAAGAGAGAGAGAGTGAGAAGAATGCGAGAATGATGAGAGTAGTCCGATTTTGTTGGTAGTGTTGTTCATAGCTGTATGTAACAATTTACACATAGGTAGTTTGCTGTTTTTGCAAATAACAAAAACTTAATTTCCTGATTTCCTTGAACCCGTTACTACCAGCCGCTTATGTCATACACACACTTTATGGTGTTTTTGAATTGAATATAATTAAGCTGTACTGTACCTATAGAATATAATCAATATCATGAAACAATAATAAAAATATATAAATGTGACTCTTATCGATATATGAATATATTAGTTTATAAGAATACTAGTGGACCCGAACGCGGCTACGCCCGCTTGAACTATACGAATATTTATTAAATATATTTATGAAATTATTTTCAGTTGTCAATAGAGAGATGCGTTAGGCAAGCTTTCTAACAACAAACTTTGCAAATCGTTGCTTAGCAACGGCGGTTGTTATAAACATGGCGGAATAAATTGCATGTCAATTATAAGTGTTTTAATATATTGATATATATCGAAAATATTACAAATATGAGAAAAAAAATTATCCTATGTTCATCCCGAGTCCCTCAAGTATCTCTATATGTGTATTTTATCACAATAAAATTAGCGGTTTGGCCCTGATTGTGTAAAAGACAGACAGACAGACAGACAGAGTTACTTTCGAATTTATAATATAGGTATGGATAGTAGTTTTTCCATGTTTCCCGAGACGCTAACGAAATTATACAAGAAAACTAAACATAGATGACGACAGACGACGTATACTAGCTTTATATGTTAAAATTTACTTTTATTATGTGACAAAAAATCAGGCGGTGTTAGTACTGAAAACCGGTCTTAACTCGAGCTAACATAATGGTTATTTCATTATTTTATTCCAAACTTAAAAGAAAAAGAAGTTATTCAAACTTGTATAAGAAAATCATAAAAAAATGCTGATTAACTCTTAGTTGTACTCCACTTTAATTCATGCAGTGATCTCGGTGCATAGAGCATAAATGGAATATGTGCAACTTTACTTGCATTCTTATAATCCATACCTATATTATAAATGCGATTCGTCTGTCTGTCTGTCTTTTACGCAATCAGGGCCAAAACGCTAATTTAATTGTGATGAAATACTCTTATAGAGATACTTGAGGGTCTCGGGATGAACATAGGAATGAACTTGATGAACTTTTTTTTCTCATATTTGTAATATTTTCGATATATACCAATATATTAAAATACTTATTAATTTGACATGCAATTTATTCCGCCATGTTAATAACAACCGTCACTAAGCGACCGTTGCTAAGCAACGATTTGCAAAGTTTGTTGTTAGAAAACGTCACCCAAAATGAGCTTGCTTAATTATTTTTTTTATTTAATAAATAATAAATATATTTAATAAATATTCGTATAGTTCAAGCGGGCGTAGCCGCGATCGGGTCCACTAGTTTTAAAATATAATTCGAAACTAAGCATACTTGAGAAAAATATATGAATTTAAAATAAACAGTCCATATTTATTTGTATACACGAACAACTTATTGAGATTAGTGTAACGAAGCACTTTTGTGTTCGCGCGACTTGTCTTGCCTTGAGAACCATACCGCTGTCATAAACTGGTTAGAATACATTTGCATAGTATAACTATAAATTGTATTGTTTACTACAGGGTCAATCAACTCTTATATAACTGCTTTGCTAACGGTAGTACCGGATAAGTGAATCCTGCACCTGTTCCGTTATATAGACGTATATTAAATTATCTTTATATATTAATTATAACTATAACTAAATAACATAAAACCTTGGGGATTTCCAGCGAATACCTTCCATTCCAGGATTTCCAGCAAATACCTTCCATTAACATACTCATGCTGACTCGGAGGCTTCTTCTTCAAACATTTTGTATCATGCCAAAAATCTTCAAATATCCTTTTCGTGTTATGCTAATTAGTTTAATATATGTATATTGTAAAGGAAAAACAAGTGACTAAATCAACTGGACCTGGTATCAAATTCATTCGAGGCTATATTGGCGCAGGGGCACCAGCGTGGTAAACGTGGTAGATGGGTTCGATACCCAGTCGACGAAATTAAATATTTAATATTATTTCTTCACTCTGATAAGGAGGCAGAGCGCAGCAGCGCCTCCAGGATTCGGTGGAAAATGGGGAACGGAATGTCTGTCTGCTCTTGATGCAGTGGTCTAGATACAGTCGTCAATCAATAGTCCCTCTGTAGCCCTTGGAAAAGACAATGTTCCAAAAACCTATATTTATATCGATTTAGCTTACAATCATATCAATGAAATTTTAAAGCAATTGTAGTGCGTGGATTAAATAGAAATTATAATTTAAATATAAATAAATCTTAATATATATGTAGGTATATGTATATTCTATTTGACATTGACCGTTCGCTTTGAAAAAAGTGTCTAAACAACGTTAAAACTCGTTTGCTACCGAAGATTATTATATTTAAAGCTTTTATCTCCTGGCATCGTCCTGTGCTTCTTGTTATCTTTGAATATTTTATTTATATGTATAATTTTGAATTATGTAGTTATTGCGATGTGGAGTTCCGAGTGGGAAAGTAGGGGACGGAGGTATCTTTAATGTGAGCGGAGTGTCTTATCACTAGGTTCCCAGGTTCCTTCTGCCCACCCTGTATGTGCGGGATACCGCGTGGTGCTGTAAATAAAATAAAGTTATAAGCCTGTAGTTTGCAATCGACTACAATTATTACATATTGGTATTTTGTATACACTAGTGAGAATCCTACTATCCTACTATAATATTATAAACGTGAAAGTTTGTGAGGATGAATGTTTGTTCCACCATCATGCAAAAATTACTGAACTGATTTTGATGAAACTTTACAATAATATAGCCTATACATCAGAATAACACACAGGCTACAATTTATATACCTAAAGAATTTGTATAATTCTCCTATAATGTAACAAAAAGTTTAGTCGCGTTTATCTCGTCTATCTCGTTTATCTCGTAAGATTAAGCCAGTGTAGGCGTAGGAACATCGCTGGGTAGTACTTTCGTATAAACCTTTATATATCGTTATTTTAAATGCCTGCAATCCGTTTTTTTTTTTCGCGATAAAAAGTAGCATATATCCTTTTCCAAGAACAACTCTATATCTGTACCAAATTTGAAAAATTTGTTCAGTGGTCTAGGCATAAAAACGAAACAGACAGACAGACTTTCACATTCGCATTGATATATTGTGAACATAATAATTTATTTAGCTATTGTCGCGTAAAAGAACAACATCTAGCTATGAACACGCTGTTTGCGGGCTTAGTCCACACTCGAGGCATAAATAATTTTCAGTTTCATGCCTCCTGGTCCTGGTAAGACCGTAACTTAACACACAATACATGAAATTCGGGCGAAAAGCGGAGAACGGAGTCCCAATCTCGCTAATATTTCTAGCGTAGGAAAATACGTATCTAATTACAAAACTGTATAATTTATTAAAAAAGTTCGTTCACCTTCAACACGATGCGCGTAGGTCAGACCGGTCCGGGGATATATTTATTACACATACATATATAGTACGGTCGACAAGTTGTGACCCTAAAGTTAGCTAAAGAGAGATGGCTGCGAAGATTCGATTTTAAATTTTAATTTTCTTCTCGAGTGAATAACTACTGAATACAAGGAACAACAGCTATAAAAATACCAATGGGGAAAAGTTCAGAAAGCCTACTATCAAGGAGGCCACGGCTCGTTGGACGTACTATAATTGTTTGTGATGTATCGATCGTTGGTTTTAATATTTTTAATAATGATTTTAAATAAATGATAATAAAGACATAGCGCCAGCCCTTCATATGTTTTGAAAATGGAAGACAGGAGTTAAAAGTTAGATAGTTAATATACTTAACTGCTTTTACAGTATATTCGGATAAGATAAGATTTACCAGTATCCAGTAATAGTGCGTAAAAATATTTTTTTTAAGCTTTGCGTAGTGTGTATTGCTAACATTTTAAAATTGTTTATGTTAGAATTACTTCTTTTTAAATATTTTAATTTTTTTGCTACCCAAGAAAAAAAATGACTTAAGATATAATTACTAAATACACGGAACAAAAGCTATAAAAATGTTTAAAAAAATATCAAATTGGCACCGATTTCAACAATAACGTATTTAATATAATTTTAAAACGATTCACACACACTTATTGTTGACATAATTACTGTCAGCAAAAAATAATAATAACTTACATTAAAAATACAGTCCAATAGATAACCTCCTTTTTTACAGAAGTCGGTTAAAAATAATAGTATTGTAGGTGTTCAAGAAAAGTCTCCTATTTCATAATTGTATAAACATATTCAGCGAAATTAAAATAAACACTCTAGTCTACACTAAGCTCGGTATCGCCGCATCTTTCCCACATGACACATCAGTGAATTCTTTAGTAAATGATATCTTGACGACGGTATGTAAATATATCTTTAGATTATTTTAAAAATCAATTCTTAGTTTTGTTATCTTATTATTTTTTTATTTTTCCCTAGCCCGAACTGTCCCATTGTTGGGCAAAGGCCACTCTTCCACTCTAGTCTATCTTATTATGTTAATTAATTATTTAATCGGGAGTTAAGTGAGTTATAATTTTATTAAAATATACTTACATGGATTGTTGATTCTTAAAAATATATATTTATTAGTACCTACGTTTCTATTCAACAAAAACAGCATTTCATTTAAAATATACATAAGAAGTTTTGTCTTGGTAATCGATAAAATAATAATTCAGCCTTTACATACTATATCTGACCTGTGACTTGTGAGACTTGTAGCGGATGCAAGTGGACATGTACGTCGATTATAATATAATTTCAACTTTTGTAGGTAGATTATTTATTTTCATTAGTTTTTTATCAGTCAGTGTATAGTATGTGCTTAATACACAAAAATAATTAAAAGTATAAGTTAAATAAATGAAATAATAAAAAAAATATTATATTTTTATATTTACTGGAGGAAGGTCACGTAAAAAGCATGAGGACCCCCTAAAGGGCATGTATGAAGAGGTTGATGACAGTGGACGAGGCGAAAGAGGCATATATACACCGTAGAGTTTAGCGCTCCGTTCTCTCTAACTACCCCGCTAGGGATAAAGCGTGAAGCTATGTATGTATCTGTAATAAATATTGAACTTATATATAAACAATTATTTAAAAATAGGCGATGATAACAATTATATAAAAACAAAATAATAAATGTACCTAGTAGTATTTAGGGAGATTACAACTTACACATTTTAGACACTGTGACTGTAAACGCGCCAGTCTGTAGATTCGATGCCCACTTGAGGCAAGCAATATTTCATATTTTCTTCGCTATGGTGTCTATCTGGTGTCGAGGCAAAGCGCGGCGTTGAGTTCAGAAATAGGCGGAAAGTGGGGAGCGAAGTATCTTAATACTGGGCCTTCTGACCCTGCGTGAAACTGAAAACAGAATATTCTTATGTAGAATCGTTACGTAAGGACGACGATAATAACAGCAATTTATTAAAATTTAAACTATACGTATACGATTAGCAATATAATTGCATTGAGTTCCGCCTCTCAACATGCAATACCTCCAGAATTCGGCGAAAAGTGGGGAACGGAGTGTCCTATCACTAGGTTCCCTGTGCCTACCCCGCTGTGTACGGTAGGTATACAACGTGAAACTGATTTTAATATTATTGTATTTGATGAAAGTTAAACTTTCATCCAATTCAATATTACAGTAATTTAAAATAATTTTGACGCATATATTTTTAAACCGTTTCTGAGATTAGCATGGACAAATGCACATACAAATAGATAAATAATTAAAAAATATCTATTTTTCTATTTAATTTATAAATTTCCCCAGTTATATTTTTTTTGTATCATATCTTCCATTTACGGACAGCGTTCAGTTACGCTTTAATTATATGTACTCGTAGAATTATACAATTTAAAATACACAAACTGTATCAGCGTACCTATATACAAATGTTCTTTACGTTTCATTATGACTTAAAAAAAGATAAATACCTTACTTTTTAACATCACAGTATGTTTGCGACGACTTTTATTGAAATTCATTTATAATTTTTAAGCCGCTTTGCGCGAGATACTGAAATAAGTTTCCTTTAAGAATCCATAAGAAGGTATCTGGTTTCCCCGGGGCTCCCTTCGTTTAACACCAAGGAAAATTGCGGCCAAGTAAATTGGGTTAGCAAAACAAATTGAAAATTTCGTAGCAATTTTCTCCTTCAAAGAATAACCACTTAGAATTTTCCACTTCCCTATAAAAACAATATGTGTCGATTACAATAGTCGCTAATTACAATATTAGCTAAGTATTCGTATAGTGTAGAAATATGTATTCAATTTAGACTTGGCCGTCCGTATGTCACGGCCACTTCATTCCGTAACTGTTAGGACCACATAGTTGAAATTTGGTAGATAAGTTACCTAACCTATCTAAACCAACTGTCCGTTCTGTGTCTTTTCTGTGAACCGATTTCCGATTTTTATACGAAAATAAAATAATAAGGGAATGCTTTTCTTTTATAAAACTTTAACTAAGTTAAAATTTCTTTATCTAAACCTTAAGTTCACTACAGATAATATTAGATATTTAAAAATGACGTTAAGGTTCGTACAACCATTTTTTTTCGAACCCGAACAATTTTTAAAGAAAAAAAATATTATAAATCCATAATCTAAGTTCTCTACAACGGAAATTTTCATTGGCGAGTCTGAGTCGCACTTGGCCACTTTATATTCTTCTGGTCTTGAATTCTGATCTTCAATTCTCATCCTTCCACATAGTTCCGAGACGGTGATGAGAGCCACTCAAAGTATCTTTTGTTAAGTTAACTAATAATTTTTGTATATTCTAAATACATTACTATGGTTTTTTGGATTTCGGTGAAATGTTATACAAATATAATATAGACATTATAAGTACATATACTATAGTTATTTTGTTTTACAGGCCGTCCTTTTGGGCGCAAAGAACAAGAATGGAAAAGAGGCTAATGCTGGCTGTTGGGGTGATTTCTGTGATCGCAGTTGCTTTCCTCGCGGCTTTCCTTGCCACTGTGCTAGTCAAGACATCGGCTGATATAAATGGTAAGTGGAAATTAGAAATTATTTTATCAATTAAGCCCCAATATTTTTTTCCATTTTTATAGTCAATGGGTAAATTTAATTTATAATGTTAATATACAGAATTACTCGTATTAATATTAATAAAATAGTCATAATAAACAATTGTAACTTATTACTATTGTTCATTTCCCCTTTCATAGATTATGTTTTATATTTATCCCCTAAGCTTCTTGTGTTGCACTAAATTTAAATTACGAAACAGTATTTTATTTTTTTCCATGAAATTGTACCTATATTCATAAATATATGTAAATGTTACATAAGCTGTTCATGGTCGACCACCATTGTGTACCTCGTTCTTATAGAAACATTTTATATGTATGTAAGCAGTTACTCGAGTTACTTTTTAAAAAAATCTTTCGAATCTTTAATTATGAAATAAAATATAAGGATATTTAAATAAAACGTAACTTTGCATACAAGGATAAAGTCTTGCAAATAAACATAGTATCTTATATGTAGGTAAATGATAGAGACTGTGAAATATATTAAAAAGGTTTCTTTTTGTATTCCACACAAACAGTATCAATTTCCTTAAATTTATAACCATATTAATTGGATTGAGGTTTTTTGTCCTTGCTGTTTTGATTTGTAATCATCTTATTTTTTTAAGTAATTTCTAAGTAAAATATTATTATATGCATATACATACGTTGTACGTTAGTAATAAAAGAGCAATTGTTGAAAACAATAGATAACTGTCCATAATAAGGATATCTGGTACAACGAGGAGGTAGCCTTTAGTTACAGTATGGATTTAGGACACAACGGACTTGTATTCAAATTTTTGAGTCATGAAAAAGATACAAAGGAAAAAACAAAAACATTTTTGTTTTTTTTAAAACATTTTTACATGTATTTATATATGTAGGCTCGGTGCCAATAACCGTAATAATATGGGAGATTTACAAAAAAGTAGGTACCACTTATCGACACAGTCAAACAATAGAATCCTTCCACGTTATAATCGTTAAGGTATAAAATTATTTGCGTCGTCGTTTGTATTATTGTTGCAAATATAACATACATTTGAAAATTCCACGAATTTTCCTTTTTATTTTTGTATAGTTCAAAGAAAATCAATAATTACTCGTAAATAAATACGTAATAAATTCTTCCTCAAATCGTTTCACGTGTATAAACAACGATAGTTATTAAATATTCAATCAATTAAGCACCTTCGTGACTCCTATGAGATGCGCATGTTTTTTCTACTTTGTCGTCCTCATTATTATTATTATCGTACTAAAGTGCAATAGCTAATAATTATTATTTACTTAATTAACATGTAACTTACAGAAATGCAATAGTTTTATTGATAATTATTTATAAATTTTATCACCTTCATGTGACAAGTTGTGTCTGTCCTTATGTAAACATATGTATTCGTCCATTTTTTATTTATATTTGTTAAACAATGAAAATAATTAAATCATTAATAATAACAATAAAAAGCAATATTTATAACATGAACCAATCAAACTGCTGACCTGGAGTTAGGCTTAAAAGCGGAATATTGTAGACCTGGTCTAGTCCGATCGACGGCCGCAA
The DNA here is from genome assembly GCA_016802625.1 of Heliconius numata. Classification (NCBI taxonomy): domain Eukaryota; kingdom Metazoa; phylum Arthropoda; class Insecta; order Lepidoptera; family Nymphalidae; genus Heliconius; species Heliconius numata. The sequence goes on from JAEBDU010000021.1 coordinate 843,194, forward strand.
ACTAAGGTTAGGGTCCCGCAAGGGACGCTCTTGCCGCCATCGATTCTCAAGAAGCCACGTAGTGTTTGCAATTTCTCAAGGACAGAATACCATCTTCCCACCAAGGCTAAAAGCCAACAAGGCTATCAGCATAAACCTCATGTTCGAAAACATTGCAGCAAACTGATAATAACATAAGCGCTCATCTGAATTTTTCAACAATGCTTTATACAAACTATATAAAGATTTTTATTGTTCTGGAGTAAAAAATGTAATCTCGAATGATGTAAATATTTTGTAAACTACCTGATCTTATTTAAATCTAGAACATTCAATATTAGATCACGTAGAATTTTGTAACGCGGTGTCGGCACGACCAGTGGTGACACTAATGAATTATACAAGAAAAACATAATGCAATACAACCTATTTTCAGTTTCAATTGTATAAAATTATTCGTTAAAAACATGTATCCCTGACCATATTATACAATCTATTTATACGCTTTTACATTATTATTGGTGTATGATAGTTGAAATACTTATAAACAGCTAGGTTTCACGCTTCTACCCGCGTAGGCTTGACAGAGGGATAGGGAACCTACACTTCGCTCTCTAATTTACGTCTGCTTTTCAAGACATAAATTACAAGTACAATATATTCTTGAAGTCAGTCAGTTTAATCATTGTATCCACAGTGTTAATTTCATAAATAAATAAAGTTTAGTTTTTATACAACATACGTAATGCACGCGACAAAAACCATTCGTTGTATAATTTAGTACGCTTTTTCATTTTTAGAAGGAAAAAGGTTCCATATATTATTGCCAAGTTCAAAATATAAATTGAGGTCAATACTAACCGGTTAGTAGGTGACACGCGAAATTTTTCCTTTAAATAAAATCAATTTGTTTATAGCTTCACGCTTTATCCCGCACACATCAAGGTAAGCAGAGGGAACCTAGTGTTAAGACACTCCGTTCCCCACTTTCTGCTGAATTTTGGAGGTCAACTCGACACCAGAGCGAAGAAATGGAAATTTAAACGTAAATAAATATTTCACTTCCTCGAGTGGGGATCGAACTCACAACCGTCGCGTTACAGTCACACCCTTGTGCCACTGCGCCACGACAGCCTCAATGGCCTCAATGGCTTCTTAAGTGTTGCCAACTCTAGTTTAGTGTCGCCAGAATAAAAAAACACACATATAGTAGGAAATATTTGGGTGGTACGATTTATTAACCAGTACAATATTGTCAACTGTCCTACCTACAAATATAGAGAGACGTGTAGATGATGAAATATAGAGAGATGAGTAGTATTGTGTGAAGATTGAGTTTCGGTCGTTCGAGCTGAAAAATTAGTAAACTGGTATTTATACATTTTATGATAACTAACAATTTTTAATATTCTACAAATTACCCATATATTTTGAAATTATCTTTGAAAATTTACTAAGTGTTTCAATAAAATAAATTTTGAACATTATAATGTTGTAGAAGTGAAAAGATATCATAATATACCATGCGAACCTAAAATATTAAAGTATTTTTTAAATAAATTATGTAAAAAGAAAGTATAAAAATTAATTGCTTAAAAATTAATTTAAAACTAACTAGTAACTACCTAACTATTTTTTTTATCATCGAAAGCATGAATTTAAATTCCTCCATGTCCATGCATAACTACTAGCACTCTAATCTAATATTGCTTGCTCGTATTGCCTGTGCTTTGAAGCCATGTGCCAAGTGTTTGTCTTGTGTGAGTCTCAATCAGCTTGTCCGTCCGCCTTCTAGACATGCCACAGACTAGCGAACTAAGACTTACCCCGTCCATGCCGCCAGCCGTCATCGCCAGGACCGACAGCGACGCCAAGATATGCAACGTGCCTGGATGTATACATACGGGTAAGGTTTCTTATTTGCTATTATTATTATTGTAAGATAATTTAACAAAGACGAATGTTGAACGCATGAATATCTAATACAATTGGAATGAATTAACGAAATTAAAATTAGGCTTCATTAAAAATTGCTGCCCAAATGCGGCTTCGCCCGCTTTCACTTATTGTTATATTGGAGACAAATTATAGAGAATCTTTACATAATTGTAGCATATATGCTTATATAATGTATAAGCTGTACTATTGTAAAATTTCATCTAAATCCGTTCAGTAGTTTTAACAGAAAGTGGAATAAATATCCTAAGTATCCTTTTTTCATGAGTAGGTACGATTAATATTTTTTTAGGTATTTATAGATAAATAGGGTATTTTGTACATGTATCTTAAATAGGTACTCTATATTGAAAAACACATCTTAATTATTTTCTATACAATAAAATTTATAAAAATAATTCATTCGGCCATCATGTAGATACTTATTGGAAGTTAAGTTAACCAGTAGAAGGTGTTTTCGCACATTATTATAATGAAATAAGCGTCATAACAACACTTCGTCGTATTAAATATGTTAAAGCCAATATTTTTTTCACAGAGAAACAAAGGTCCATTCTTTTAAGATATACAGTTACTAAGCTTGTCTCACGCCCTCAACACAATAGGTATTCTTACTTCTTGATGAGTAAATAAAATACAAATATTTACTTTACAGACTATAATAATGTGTTTTTGAAAAAAAAATAATTTATAGGTAAAAATATTAATATTTGTCAACGAAGTCAAAGAAGTTGATATTGAAAGAGAGAACACACAGCAGGTTAGGCAGAGCGAACATAGTGCTAAGACACTCCGTTTCCCATTCCGGTCCGTTCCATATAATAATGTTAGTAAAATAATTACAGAAAAGTGTATCGATTGAAATGTTCGTCTATTTATTAATTATCTTTTGTTAGCGTCAAAATTGCTCTCCAATATGGACGAAAAAGTGGACCCCTGTGACGATTTCTACGACTTTTCTTGTGGATCGTTCCTGAAAAACACGCGGATACCTGACGACAAGACTTCTGTGAATACCTTCTCTATCATCACCGACCAGTTACAAGAACAAATTCGTACACTTCTCGATGAGCCAATCGCTGAAGACGAACCTCGTCCTTTCGCACTCGCAAAGACGTTGTACCAAGCTTGTATGAATAGATGTAAGTAGTTTTTTTTTCTAACGAACCAAATGTGATTTTTCATTTATACACTACATACTGAGTTTATTTTTGTGAAATATACTCTTTTTTATATATTCGAGTCTCCTATACCAAAAAATAAATATCACACAAAAAAAAATTGGCACAGGTTTTATTAGTCCATACTTTTACAGAACGAAGTGTACATTTCGATCTAGTAAATTGTAAACGCAAGTGAAAGTTAGCCAGTGACGTTCCTTCCGCAGCTTGCATAACATATTATGACATAAGTACCTTGCGAACATTGTAATAAATGACTGTAGTATAGGAAAGAAATAGTTCTTATTTGTATTTACAATTTTAAATTATTATATTCAAGGAATTTATGCAAAATATATGAGTAACAAAAGTAAAATGTCTACCATTAATATTATAAATATATTTGTTAGCTGCCATAGAAAGTCGCGGTGTCAGGCCTCTGCTGGACATGTTGGAACGCCTGGGTGGCTGGCCAGCGCTACAAGGCAGCTCATGGGACGAAGCTTCGTTTTCCTGGGAAGAATCTGTATACCGCTTCCGCAGAGCTGGTTATTCCGTGGACTACTTCCTTGATTTTTCTATCAGCGTGGATGTAAAGAACTCTACTAAGCGTATTATAGATGTAAGAGCATTTTATTTTTCATTTTATGATATATTTAATCTATTAAATTTTAGAGACTAATCCAAAGACTTAAAACAAATTTTCCTACTTGTTTCTTTATAAGTTTATTATTATGTTTTAGTTGGACCAGGCCTCCCTTGGATTAAGTCGGGAGTATTTGAACCGAGGATTCAGCGACAAATTAGTGCTCGCCTACTACGACTATATGGTGGACATCGCTACCCTCCTCGGTGCTGATCGTGCTCGAGCTGAAGTGGAACTCAAAGATTCTCTACAATTCGAAATGAAACTTGCCAATGTAAATATATTAACTTATTTGTTATTTATTAATTTCCTTAATCTCTGTCCAATTTGTATTTCCATTGTATTTTGGGTGGCAAAACCCAAACCGTAGTTCCAAGCCTACACCAAGAAACGTTCAGGGTTCTGAAGAAATATTATATGCCAAATGCTCTAAGATACAGGATTTTTTAAATAAATAATCTGTTAAAGTATTCAGAAATATTGAAAACAGTTTAAGAACTAAATATAACATTGACACACTTATGAGCTCAATAGACCAAATCGACAAACTGGAGCATTATTTATTTGTAAATTTGACGTAACAGTAAGAACAATAAACCTGAAGGGGCCCCGCTCGCAAATATATCTTTTAATGTGTCCACAAAGAACTTTATTTACGGTCTGTTCTGACTTTTATGTTGGTTTAGACGAAATCGAAATTTCAAACGAGTGAAATATAGTGGATATTGACGTGAGACGTTCCACTTTTACGCTTAAAGTAACTGTTGTTACTATTAACCTCTCTATTGTCTAACAAATCAATTATTACAGAATTGTACTCGTATATCATTTCTAAATGATCTGGGAACAGACCAGGCCAGGGCATAGGGCCATTGCTTATTTTTTTTTCAAACAACGTTTGTCGAAATAATTAAAAAAAGCAATGCTATTTCCAAAAAATAAAAACTATATTATTTTCAATTACATACTTCTGAACGAACGTAACTTCGACGTAAATTCCTTGTCTGATAAAAGTTCCTCCAAGGTTCCGGTAGATTGGCTTAATTGTGACGACGGTCGGCAATTGATGTGGCATGCGTTGAATCTTTGCCTCGATTCTTTGACATATTTTACACGCGTTACTCGTTTATATTAAGTAATAACCAACTTTAGGCGATTGTTGCATAATTTTACTAGTATGTTATGGTTTTTATGACTGACGGGTTTTCTATTTTTGCGTGACTCAAATAATTGTTTCAGTGGATTGTATTTTGTTATATTATTATCATGCTCGAGGCCGTGGGTTCGATTCCCACTCGGGGGAACGAATTATTTATTATTAATTCATATTTTCATTTCTACGCAGCGGTACCATCGCGAAAGCGAAAGTTCCGCCACTCAACACACAATAACTCAATAATTCGGCGGAAGGTGAGGATTGGACTGTTTTAACACTAGGTTCCCTATACCTTTTCTGCAACTAAATCAGGCTTTGCACACCGAAGAATTGTGATGGTTCAAATAAACCTTTTTTATATTATGTATAGTGCACAAGCTTGATTATTAATAAAAAGTGATTAAAATACTCATAATTTGGATTTCAGATATCTTTGCCGTTAGAAAAACGTCGTAATGCCACTAGTTTATACAATCCAATGACAATAGGAGAACTTCAACGTAAATTTCCAAGGTAAAATTACAGGCATTTTTTTAATATACAAAATATTTTCTTAAAGCATATTCACATTCGAGAAGATAATAATATAATTATTTATATTATAACATAGGGGTGGATACATTCCCGCATAGGGGAAAAAATATATTTAATTTATTTTCATTCCTTGTTCTGGTAAACACAATAAACTGTCTCGACACAATTTCTTTCTGCCTTCCCACACAGAATAAAGTATTAAACTTGATAAAAAGAAAATATTCATTCTATTATCGCTTATTTCTATTCTGTCTTTTTTTAAAATAATCATAATAATTTAAAACTTGCAGGATTCCATGGCTGGTTTACATAAATCGTCTATTATCACCTCACGTGCAAGTTGGCTTGGATGAGATAACAATTGTCAATGTTCCCAAGTATATTAGCGATCTCGAGGTAAATATTTGATTTATTTTGGTGATTTAGTCACACAAGGGTGTGACTATAACGGTTGTGGGTTCGATTCCCACGCGAGGAAGTGAAATATTTATTTATGTTTCCATTTCTTCGTTCTGGTGTCGAGGCAACGCGCGGCGTTGAGTTCTGCCACTCAACACGCAATGCTCCCAGAATTCGGCAGGAAATGGGGTACGAAGTGTCTTAACACTAGTTTCCCACTGCCTACCCTGCTGTGTGCGGGATACAGCGTGAAGCTGATTTAATTTTTTTAATTTTAATTTATAGTTAAACCTTCAACATGTTTTTACAGGATCTCTTAGATAAAACACCAAAACGGGTTCAAGCTAACTACGTTATGTGGCGAGTCGCTGGCGCATCCATATCTTACTTGACTGACGATCTCAGGAGACGCCAACTCGCGTACGTTACCGCCCTCTCTGGGAAGACCGAGCGCGAAAGCCGTTGGAAGGAGTGTGCTGACACTACAAGCGTCAGGTAGTCCGATATTATTTCATACTATTTAATAATAAACATTTTATTTTATTTTATTTTAACAGTTTTTTATTATATACTTCCGATATTAACTTTTTAATTTTCTCTTTTCAGTATGTCCATAGCTGTTGGGGCTTTGTACATAAGGAAGTATTTTAATGAAAATTCCAAAGCAAACGCCTTAGAAATGGTTAATGATATACGGTAATATATTAATATATTTTATTATAATATAATACCTATAATTTTATTTCATTATAACGTATATGTATATTTCACCGTATTAGTTTATACTCTTACTCGTAAAATTTTAAAAAAATAGCGTTTTATTCTATAAAGATAATTTTATTATTTTTTGATTCGTCTCGGTCTACCCTATATTAAATAAATTTTTAAAATACAAATTATTGATATTCTTATCCTTTAATTTAGACAACAGTTCCGTAAGACACTTACTCAAGTAGATTGGATGGACGAGCATACTCGTAAAGAAGCATTGGAGAAAGCTGACGCAATGGCTTCTCACATCGCTTACCCCAACGAAATGTTAGATGACGACAAACTTACTAAATTCTACGTCGGTGTAAGTACTTCCTTAACCTTCACTGCTCAAAAGAAATATCTACCGCCTTTTATACAGTTTAGTTATAAATATGGCTGCCTGTTAGCGTATTTTCTATGTCATATTACAGATTATTGTTATCATTGGTATCGATATTTACATTTGCAAGTACTTATAGAACTTTCAATTATAAAATAGGTTACGTATATTTAAATATTGATATGCAAATATTTACGCATTAATATTCGTAGATTCGTATAATTGAAGTAAAAACAGAAATACAATTTTTATATTAACTATTTTTGCATACCTATCCAAAACAAATTTGGTCTATAGAAATAAAAAAACCATCACAAACTTTTAACTTACGGGGAGTTTTCGCGTTTCATTTATAATGGTGTCGCAAGCTTTCGTCCAGGTAATTTTTTATTTGTTTTTTGCAGCTGGAGATGTCTTCTGACAAATTGATGGAGTCAGTACTTAACCTAACTCTCTTTGGCACCGAGTACCTATTTAGCAAATTGCGAGAACCTGTCAATAAAACTGACTGGGTCATACATGGACGACCTGCGATTGTCAACGCATTCTATTCTTCTATAGAAAATAGCATACGTGAGTTGCAATCCTATAGAATTGCATATTATTGCTATATTTTATTCTTATAAGAATAAAATATAAAAATGCTAAATTAATTTTAAATTATTGTATAATAAAAATATTAATTTAACAGAATTTCCGGCCGGCATCTTGCAAGGAGCATTCTTTTCAGCGAAGCGTCCAGCCTACATGAATTATGGTGCTATCGGATTCGTGATCGGTCATGAAATTACACATGGATTCGATGACCAGGTTTGTTGTTATATATATTTTTAAATTTAAATGTAAAATATATTTTGTTAGTATTATACTATCCATCTTAATTATCATTAATATTCTTAAAATTTTAGGGTCGCCAATTTGACAAAAACGGTAATTTAGTTGACTGGTGGCAAGAAATGACGAAACAAAAGTATCTGGAAAAAGCCAAATGTATTATTGATCAGTATTCAAACTACACTGTCAAGGAAGTAAATATGAAGGTAATTTTTTCTTCTTGGCTACTTAACGACGATTATGAAAGGATTTTTGTATCTCAGAATAGTATATATTATGTTAAAATAATATCTTTCAGCTTAACGGAGTAAACACACAAGGTGAAAACATTGCTGATAATGGCGGCATCAAAGAAGCCTACTACGCGTACCAAGCGTGGACTCAAAGACACGGCGAGGAGCCTCGACTTCCCGGGCTTGAGAAGTATAGTCCAAGACAGGTAAAACAAGTATATTTCCCGGATTGTATCACAATAATATATTTGAAGCGTTATTTTAATACAAAATTGTCTTGCAGCTGTTCTGGATGAGCGCCGCCAACACCTGGTGCTCAGTGTACCGCAACGAAGCTATTAAACTGCGCATAACTACAGGGTACCATGCGCCTGGCCGCTTCCGAGTGATCGGTCCGATGTCTAACATGGAAGAGTTTGCATCAGATTTCAAATGCCCGCTAGGTTCTCCAATGAATCCAATTAAAAAATGCAAAGTATGGTAATTTAATTAGTCGAGCCTAGAAAATGCTCTCTCGGTACACAACCGATTTAATCGGACCCTCTCGATGTTCATATTTCCTCTCGCACTGATCTGAGATACTTCAGTATTCTCCGCACTTAGAAGTTCAATACAAATACAAAAGTCGACGGGTCCGGTACTCTTATTACTGAATGTCCATTCAGTTGATAGACATGGAACCTGTGTTAAATTTAAATAAATACATTTTAAATATTTATATTGTAGGCACATGTTGTTTGCGATTTTTTTGTAATTTCATTTTTAGTTAAATTCATTTATTATTTTGCGTCGGTGAGACTGGCAACGATTAAGAGCCATTAAGAGTCGTTAAGAGAATTTTAGTAATCTTAGAATTGTGTTCTCACCGCTGCTTAATTAGAGTTACTTAAGGACTTGCAAGGTTCCGACCTTTGACCGACTTTGTATATAGGTACATTAAATCGAGCCAAGTACTTGGCTTGCTTGTTGAGCTCGCTTTTTATAGAAATATTTTTTAAATAATTATATACAAAGCTCTATTCTTTTATTTTATTTATATATTTTAAGTCTGATTGCAGGCTTTGGTGACATACCTACTACATATTGTGAAAAAAGCTATAAAATCATATTATAATCAAATATGTATATAATTTTAAGTGTGATGTATTTGTATAAATTTCAAAACAAATAATTGACTTTTGTATAACTACTTCTTCTTTATAATACAATTTGCATTAGATAACATTTCATTTAAAACATTATTTATGTGTTAGACAATTTGTTCAGATTTCAGCCAAAGCACGAATCAAGCACGTGTCAGCTACTTTAGAACAGTGATAATTTAATTTTAGCATAAGTATAGATAAGTAACACTTTTGGATACAATCTTATTGTTGTTATCATTGGAACACCAATTATAAGACGATTTTTATCGAATTACTCTTTTATTTACATCCAAAATGCGGAATAGAAGTAATGTTTCACTGGACTTTCTCCAATAATCTGTCTTTAGTTTTTGGTTTTTACAATTATACTCGCAGACCCACGCGGCTTTGCCCGCTTGAGCTCTACGAATATTTATTAAATATATTTATGAAATTATTTTCAATTTTCAATACGATTATTAAGATAATATAAGAATAAATAATTAAAATAAACTGAAAATGAATAATAAGCAAATAAATATCTTATTATTAGAAAAAACACCCAAGTAATTGAAATGAACGAATAAAATAAGTAAACTTAACCAAAGAAAACAAAATAATAAAAAAAAATTAAACAAAACCAGCTATATAATCAATATTATCAACGTAAAATTAATATTCAAAAGTATTAAAATGAAAAGTAACACGAAATACAGGTTGGGCCCACTTGTATTTCGTTTTGAGATATGTGAATGTGAATGGTGAAAGATATGTGAATTTTAAAAAATCATAGAGAAAAACTATAAGGCTAAGGGAAAAATATGTGAATTTTAAAAAATCATAGAAAAAAACTACAAGGCTTAGGAAAGATATGTGAATTTTAAAAAATCATAGAAAAAAAACTACAAGGCTTAGGAAATATAATCTTTATTTATAATAAAGTGCACACATGGATATTTTATTTTTTTTAAATTACATCACTGAGATTTATGTGATGTAATGTGTTAATCTAATCCAAACAGACAGACAGACATGCCCACAGCACAGGATACAGGAGAATTGATACAAAACAAATCAAATCGAAATATTCTTTATTAAATGTTTCGAATTGTCAAATACATACAAGTTACCACCGGCTCGGAAGGTTGTTCTGCTGAGAAGAGCCGGCAAGAAACTCAACAGTTGCTCTTCTAAAAGTTACAATGTTTTCTTATACAATGTTGTACCGATCCTGTATGAATTTCTTTTCATTAGAGATTTTAAATAAGATCTTTAGTTAAAAGGTACAAGGTTGATTACACAAAAGTATTTTTATATTTGTCAAAGCGAGAAACAAATAGATAATTTTAGGGGTATCAATCCCCCTAGTGATTAATATAAATATAATTTATATCTTAATAAAAAATTTTAAATTGCACTATTTAAATTTACCCAAAAATATTGTCTAATTACAATTGAAATGCAGTGAGTAGCTGGTCTCCTTAAAGAATGAATTGACATTACATACATATCTATTAAAATATTTAAAACAGTCATAAGGGATATCATGGTAAATAGGTATATTATATTAGAAGTAGAAGTATAATGTACAAAGCTAAATATCATAGTAGCCGAACAACGACAGTTACATGGATTACAAAAATCATTTAGAAAATCTTTTCTATTTTTGGAAGATTATGATTTTTTAAGATATCGATGTTGACATTAACTAAATCATAGACATTATCTTCACCATGCAATGCCTCAAGCGGTGGAAAGTGGGGAACAGAGTGTCTTAAAATTAAATTTCTTCTGCCTACCCTACTATACGCGGGATACAGCGACAACTCTGAACAATAAAAAATACATAAATGTTATAAGTACATTAAACATTGTAAAAATTTATTGAAATTTCTATCATAGTTATATTTTAAAGAAATATTATTTTATTATTATTGGATATAAGAATGTCAGCAAATATTAAAATATCTAAGTCGCTCTTAAAAATTAATACATTATATAATACATAAGAAATCGTTATAGTTAAAACACATATGTAAGTCCTTTTATTATATTCGTTAATATCTATGTCATAAAATAAAAAATAAATAGGATTGCAGTACAAATTCAAATAAGGCTTAATTACTTGCTCATCTTCACGACTCCCTTACATTGAACCAGGCAGGCAAAAATAATTGTGTGTATAGCCACTCAACCCACAATTATAGCGAACAGTATCAATAATTAGACCAGATAAAACAATTATTCTTTCATATATATATAGTGTATCCCCTATATATGATACGAGAGTAAAAACTATGAATATTAACCTGAGATAAAACCCGTTCCCCCAGAGGGATTCCAACCCAAAAACTTCTTGTACAATCAGGTGTGTGATAGCTGCGTCAAGTACGTGCGTGGTGTACAATATATGTACGCGCATATACCTACATATATAATATATACATTTAAACATAAAACAGATTTCATTGGTATTTCGTCCCAATTTAGGTCTAAACTCAACCAAGTATTCCTTTAGATATTATACACTACACCAGCAAGCTTGTCAAATTCTAGTTTCATAAAGGTCTTAAATTGTGTAAAATCAATACAGGAATCTATACGATACGGGAATTATTTCATCTTGAAATAATAATAAAAAGAACAGACTCGTGATCATTATTTAATTAAAACTTAACCGTCGTCGTTAATTTTTTATATAGAAGTACTAACTTCAGTCATTTTTAAAATAAAAATAGGCAGGATTCGCGGCTTCAATATAATATTTCAATTATCGATAAACGTGCAAGATTTTTAAGGCGCAGATGTTCCCGCGCTTACTTCAGGCCCCGATTGCATTCAATTCGCGCGCAGACTATAGTATGCGGGCGCAGCCGCAAGTGGGCCGCTAGTCTATATAATACGTTTACATAACGTTACTACGTACATACGTTTATATTTGACAAACTTGAGTGTAAATATCGTACATTAAAGCGTTAAAACTCATTTTCCTTAACTACTACTTAAATACTCTTTTAAAATGTCGTACCTTTACATTTAAGATTTTGTATTTGATTATAGAACAATAAATAGTTTAAATACTAAAACGAAAATAAATATTTAACATATAATCTTATCCTTGATTGGGAATCGAACCCACAACATCCAGAGACATCGATTCCGTTCGTAAACGTGAATACATTAATAAATTCTGTCTATTCAACAGAAGCATTCATCATGTACGCCATTTTCATACACATATGGTATGTACATACAAATCTAAAAAATAACAAATATAATATATTAGATAGTCAATCAATTTAAAATAAAATACTGATTTGATTATGTCAAAAGTTAAAAAAAATCCCAAACATTTACTCGTCCAAACTGAGAGGGTCGTCGACGAACACCTGATGGGACTTCATGTGGATCAGGAAAGCCAGAAGTCGATCTTTATCCGCTTCATTTCCGCTATAACAAAAATTACAATTATTAATAATGAAAGCTAAGTAATATTTAATGAATTATTAATAAATCAATTAGGTACTTTAATATAAATTTATGACTTTTAACTACTATTATAATGAGGAGAATCAATTAAATTTAAAAGTATAACCTAATAAAACTTATTTCGTGATTTTTATTTATTTCATGTTAATATTTTTAAGACCGCGTCCGCTTCCGGTTGTCAAACTGTAAACATTGCCGAGTACTCCGTCCGTCTAAAATAATAGTGAAACAGTGGTTTATCGTCACTTTCCTGAGAACTGCCGCAGTAAAATAGACCAATACATTGAATTTGTAACCTTGGTGAACAAAAACATTGAAAATAGAGAGAAGAAACACATAAATTATCATCGTATATAGTGTGCGGTTGTGAGGTTATACGATTAGACATTGACATTAGAAGAGTCATCCATATTTAAGTTTACGACATAAGCCAGTGTTGCCACTACAAAAAAAAATAAAAAATAAAGCATAGACAAAATACATAATAACAAAAAAAAATAGAAGATTAAGAATAATAATAGAAAATATATATATATATAACAATTAATAGAAATAAAAATTAAACATGGAGGGGCAATTTCAAATTCTTTTCGAGCAAATGAAGGTAGAAATGGATAAACAAACAAAATCTATATACGAAAAAATTAACGAAAAATTAGAACCATTACTCAAAGATAATAAAATCATGAAAGATAAAATCGAAATTTTGGAAAAGAAGATAGAATATTTAGAAAAAGAAAAGAAAAAGAACAATATTTTATTTTTTGGTTTGGAAGAAAAGGAGCATTCCTCATCAGAACTATTTCAAGAAGTGCAAAAAGTTTTCAAAACAGATTTAAAAATCATCCTGGACGCTCGGGATGTATCAAAAATTTTGCGCATCGGTCCTAGCAAGCAAAACAAAATACGACCTGTTTTAATTACCTTCGCAAATACCTGGAGACGAACTGAGATACTGAAATTGAAAAAGAGCCTAAAGAACGTATATGTTACTGAAGACTATCCAAAGGAGGTTTTAGAAAAAAGAAGAGAATTGCAACCGAAATTAATAGAAGAACGCGCAAAAGGAAACATTGCATATTTAAAATATAACCAACTGGTAGTAAGAGAAGGTAACCTTAATAAAGAAAAAAGGAAAAGAGATCAATCAATTTCACCAGAAAATAAGAACAAGGCCAAGAAATTAACGAGCCAAACTTCGGTAATAAAAGGAACCAGAAGAAATGCCTTCGATTTGATGAGATCAAACTCACTTTGTAACTTAACAAACCAAACTAAATAGCAACTAGATATTAGCAACCAGAAGCAGGACGTCCTCAACCCGGCTGGTCCCCGTGAGGATGTAAGACCGCTACCCCCCAAAAATACATCCTTATGCCAAAGAACTAAAAACATAAATACCAAAATATACCTGGCAACATTAAACGTTAGAACGCTAATGACAGACTATAGACTACAGGAATTGGAAAAGGCAATAAGTCATATAAAATGGGATGTCATTGGTCTTTGTGAAGTAAGAAGAATAGGAGAGGAGATAAGAGAATACAACGAATATATCTTTTACTTTTACGGTGTCAAACAAGGAACACATGGAATGGGATTTTTAGTAAAAAAATATCTAAAAGATAAAATAATTGGCTTCCAAGGAATATCAGATAGAATTGCAGTGCTTAACATACAGTTACCAAAATTTATCCAACCGTCTACGATCATCCAGGTACATGCACCGTGCGAACAGGATACAAAAGAAGCAAAAGATATTTTCTACAAGGATCTGACAGATTTGATACAAAAGAATAACAAAAAAATTATCATGATGGGAGACTTTAATGCCAAGGTAGGAGGTAAATTAAACAAAGATGAATTTATCTTGGGAGATTTTACTAGTGGCGACAGAAATGATAATGGACGTAGACTTGTAGACTTCTGTTTTGCCAATAACCTAAAAATAATGAATAGTTTTTTCAAAAAAAGAAAGTCGCGAAAGTGGACATGGATGTCTCCTAATAATAAAGATAAAAATGAAATTGATTATATACTTACAAACGAACACCAATTATTTTGTGACGTAGGTGTATTAAATAAGTTAAATTTCAATACAGATCATAGAATGTTAAGAGGAGCTATACAATACACGAAACGCAAATCAAGAAAACATATTATCTCAACAAATAAACTTAAAACAGTAATAGGACCTATACCACAAGATGTCCTTAATAACCTAAACAACACATTAAACAACTTTGAAGAAAAGGAAACACTACAAGAACAGTATGACTTCCTGGAGAAAGAGTTAAAAAATCTAAATAAAGTGAATCTTAAAACAGACAACAAAAACACTCTAGGTGAAGAAACGCTTACTTTAATGGGAGAAAGAAGAATAATGCTAGAAAATAGGAAAGAGAACCATCATAACATTGTAAACATTAGTAAAAAAATTTATTTATCAATTAAGAAACACAAAAAAAAAGAGAGATTGAATATATTAAGAAAACACATTGAAAAAACAGGAGGAATTAAGAAAGCTTTAAGTCAATTAAGAGAATACACACAAAGGATACCTAACATGAAAACTAAAAATAGAAACAAGTCTAATTTATTGACAGGAAATAGATTATCAATAGCTAAAGTGGCAACTGAATTTTACAAAAAATTATACACACAAAAGGAACAGAACACAATAGAAGAAATAGTGAAAGATACTAACGAAGAAGTAATACCATACATATTAGAGTCAGAAACTATAAAAGCCATAAATACACAAAAAAGTGGAAAAGCACCTGGGGAAGATAAAATTTCAAATGAGTTATTAAAAGGGTCTATCTCTGTAATATCTAAACATATGACACATTTATTTAATAGAATATTAATCACTGAACAAATTCCAATCCAATGGACAAAATCCACCATAACTCTAATACATAAAAAAGGAGATAAAAACGAAATTAATAATTACAGACCTATAAGTTTAATGTCTAATATTTACAAAATTTTTTCTAAAATAGTACTAGGTCGAATTACAAAACAACTTGAAGAAAACCAACCAAGAGAACAAGCGGGATTTCGAGCGGATTATTCTACCATCGACCATATACATGTAGCGAAACAAATAATAGAAAAGCTTAATGAATATGGGCAACAGTACTACATGGCATTTGTCGATTACAATAAGGCTTTCGACTCCCTATGTCATAACTATTTATGGGAAACACTAAAAAATCAAGGCATACACGGAAAATATATAAGAATTTTAAAAGAAATTTATAAAAATACTACAGCAAAGGTACAACTAGAGCAACCGGGAGAGGAATTTAGTGTCCAACGAGGTGTTAGACAAGGCGATCCACTCTCGCCAAAACTTTTTATTGCAGTACTGGAAAATATATTCAGGAATTTAGATTGGGACAACTTAGGGTTGAATATAAACGGAGTAAAACTAAATCACCTAAGATTCGCCGATGACATTGTCATATTTGCTGAAGATTCTAGTTCATTGCAAACTATGCTACAACAGCTAAACAATGAAAGTAGAAAAGCAGGCCTATCTATGAACCCAACGAAGACCAAATTAATGACAAATACCATAAAGAACAAAATCGAAATAGATCAAGAGGTTATTGAATATGCAGATGAATACATATATTTAGGACAAGTATTATCTATTAGTGATCAATACTCAAAAGAAATTAATAGAAGAATAAGTAACAGTTGGAAACAGTATTGGTCACTAAAAGAAATATTCAAGAACGAATCGATGCCAATGTCAGTGAAAAGTAAGCTGTACAACACATGTATTCTGCCGTGCCTAACTTATGGATGTCAAACTTGGCCTGCTACAAACAAAAACAATCAGAAACTTATAGTTTGTCAACGGAATATGGAGCGAAGTATGCTGAATATAAGGTTAAAGGATAGATGGACTACTACAAAAATAAGGAAAAGAACTATGGTGAGTGATGTGATACAAAAAATAAAAAAATTGAAGTGGAACTGGATTGGACACACTATGAGAACGAATAAAAATAAATGGACTAAATATGTAACAGAATGGTATCCTAGAAACGGAAAGAGGCAAAAAGGACGTCAAATAAAAAGATGGGAGGACGATCTACCAAAAGGATGGAGGAGGTTCACTTGGAACAGGGAACAGTGGAATAGGATGGGGGAGGCCTATGTCGAGAGACAACCTGATCAAAAAAACTGGCTGCTAGAATTAAGTACTTTTTAAATATTTAGTTTTAGTTTTGAATTTTTTTATATATAGTTTATTATGAAATGATCAGTGAATAAAGGCTTATTTTATTTATTTATTTTATAATATTTTTAAACGGCCTAATTGCAAAATGTAATAAAATTTTGCACTTTTGCCATTTCATAGGTACTTCATTGATGATTTTTTTAATAAAAATCAGTCGGACGGGAAACGATAAAATATTTGAAGGCAGTTTAGACCGATCCATCGGAGTTTATTATTTTTCTTTACAAAAAGTTGTTTAAATTTCGAAGAAAATGGATATAGATTAGATATATTTTAGTTTTAGCTTTAATTTGTATTTTTTACTGGGCACATCCCAAATATAACAAAAGTGTTATGCATTGATATTGATATCACTTTTGTTAATTGTATCAGTATAACAATTGAATTATTTTATGAGATAATGAAGTTTGGAAAATTGTTTAATAACAAATTATCAAGTTTTAAGAATCGAAAACATACTTACTCGATATCGATTTCAATAGCCAAAGTGGTGTGGTGAGGTTTTCCTTCTTCATCTAGCCATCTTTAAAGAAAAAAAAATATTTAAAATAATTTTTATTTTATGCAAATATATAGAAGCTGTACGCAATAAAAGACACAGTTTGTGAAAGGCACAATCATAAATATTTTTTTAATTATTTAATTTGCAGTAATAGTATAGTCTAATAGGTAATTTTGACAATTTTTTTTTCAGCTTTCCACATCGAAGGTGTAGATAGAATGGTTTCACGATTCTTCGTCCTCCACTTTTCTAGGCATTGCTTATTGAGTCTCCGCTAACAACTCAACGCGCACTTTGCCTTAGCGGACAGAGTAAATTAATTTATTCCTTCAAGAATTACATATCCTTCAGATAACCGAGTGCAAAGCGACAAATAAAGAATAAAAAATAATTACACATCGCCAAACGTGATAGAATTCACTGGATAGGAGGCCAAGTATCTCGGTCGTTTTGCGACGCCTGTCTCAGCACTGGCCGCCTGCGCCGCGCCCAGCGTCGACCGCGTGATGTGCCAGAAGCCGCGGGACGCCGCACCCACACCGTCTATCCTCTCTATCCTTACCCAACCTTTGGACATATTCACCAAATATAGTATAGGTATAAAAGCAAATTGAACGATATTATATTTTTACTATAGAAGAAAGATAAAATAATAACGCCGAAAGCAGACCCCACTATCAAATGGGACTTATAATACAAGAGAGAGAGAGAGAAGAGAGTTCCCTCTGCCTGCCCGGCTGCGTGCGGGATACAGCGTAAAGCTGACTTAAAATTTTCATTCATGGATAAACTGTGATACATAAACAGCCATAACCAAGATGTACAGTCTCGAAATATAAAAAAATGAGCAGAAAATATATAAAGAGAAAAATAAGTAATAAAAATTATTACCAGCCAATGTTTCATCCGCATCCGGTTGACAGTCACTGCAGTAGCACTTGACTTGCCCCCAGGACACCGCCTGTCGCAACTCCGGGTACGGAAGCACTAAATAGTTCCAAAACTTCAGAACGAGGTGCAAATGTTCGCATCCTTCTCCGAATGCCTCCCATTCAGCTTCTAAACTGTGACCTTCCACTCCTTCTTGGTCCAAACTGAGAATCCTATTAAGGTAAATAAGATTTTCGACTGCCAACGGCTCCGAACAAAAGTCATCGCGACGCGTCGACTCATCGATAGAAGAGGACTGTTCTTCGGTCAGATCTGGTAGATTTCCGGTCTCGAGAGTCAACGCGTCCATTATCTCATTGTCCAAATTGTCCACATCGTTCGCTTCAGGGTAGCGGTCATTGTGACGAATATTAGTGTCACAGAACTGGTTATTTATTTCGTTGTCATCGTGACTGGAATAGTACGCCAGACGAATCGTCTCTCTGAGGGACAGGGGCTCTGACACGCGGCAGAAGTCATGTGTGGATTGACTTCGTTGAACGCTTCGGAGGGACGCTTCTTTGTTATCAGTAGCGTTTAAAATAAGACTGTGATGCATCACACGGCCCGGAGTTTGACTTTTAATCTCTAAATTCCTCATTTCATTATCAGGTACTTGAATGAGTGGCTTCGAAGCACGACTAGGACCCGGTTCAATAACAGGATCATAAGCTTCCATCAGATTGTCTTGGCTATAGGCCTTGGTTTTTCGCTTCCTTCTAACTTCTACAATCTCCCTCGTGGGCGGATCTTCGTCTTCTGTATTTTCCACATTGATGCCCATCAATGATTCCTCTTCTCGGCGGTTTTCAACTATTACTGGCAGATCGAGCGATGTACCAGTCACCACTGTGTAAGGGTGTAATAGGACCGATACCTATAAAATATATATTATTGATAGCTTTAGCAATGTGTTCAGCATTAAATTTCAAAAAAATATATATAACAAAACCATTCCAACTCACTTGGGAAACTCTTCCGTAGAGGTCGATTAAAGGATAAACATGACTGTACGACCTGGGAACCGCACCGATGATGCCTAGCACATTTCCATCGATGTCAACAACCAACTCACTGTTGAATCGGAAATGTAGAGTCAACACCGATTGCTCAGCGACTTCGTCGAGTTCCGTAGCAACATGGGTTATCAGCTGTAATTAAGATGTATTTATTTTATTAATACTGATATATTAAATACGGAAGTTCACCGATTATTATGCCGTCGTTATAATAGAAATACAAGAGATATAGGCAATTTTTTATGTCTTCTGTTTAAACTTTATTTTATGGAAACATAAACTTTTTTTATATAAGGTTAAGTATAAATAATGTTTACTTTCCATTAAAGGAATAAATATGAATACAGTACTGATTATGGTAACTGCCAGGTTTAATACTTACATTGGTTCCGTCGTATTGGAGGTCACTGGAAAGTATCCAGGCAGGTGGTTCAAAGCGCATGGCACACTCCGGGACGTTCTCAGAGGGGAGACATGGCACGCCTCCAATAGACAGGCTACCGTCCCAGCTGTCGTCGATTTTGTCCACGCGAAACTGTTAGTATATAAATATGGTTTTCTTAATAAAAAATATAATTCGTTTAAATAATCTATGAATATTTCAAGATAGTCTATTTCAGTTCACGACGCCAGTAATCAATCGATAGCGACTTAGCAATGCAATGTTTTTCAATACAATCGATCTACACTTCGCATTGTCCACTCGAAAGTGTAAATATTTATATATTTATGGTTTTATTAATGAAAAATAAAATTTGTTTAAATAATCTACTAATACTTCAAAATAATCTAATTCATTTCACGACGCCAATAATCAATCGTTAGCTACTTAGCAATGCAATGATTTCAATATAATCGATCGACAACTTCGCGCTGCCATCATTGAATAATACTTTATTTTGCTATAATTTAATTAAATCTATAATTATTATATTACTAGCGGGCGCGCGCAGCTTCGCTTGCGTATTTACGGGTAAATTCTAATATACCATGAAACATGTGTTCAATTAAATACTTTTAAGAGTCTGAATTTCAAATTTTATAAGAAAGTGCCGATTTAATTTTTTTTCCATACAAACTTTCAACTCCCGATTTCGTCCCTTTAGGGTTAAAATTTTTCAAAATCCCTTCTTAGTGGATATCCAGATTACAAAAGCAAACATCTGTCCAAATTTCACGTTTCTAAGCACAGCGGTTACGGCTGTGCGTGCGTCTTACCTCAGTCAGTGAGGACAAGTCCTTTTATATATATAGATTATTATTATTGCTACGATTTAATTTATGATTATTCACTTTACAGCATTTCTGGGTAGGCAGAAAATATAGGTAATGCGCTCGCTAAAACATGTAACGAAATGAAAGTAATTTTTTATTTAAAATAAACTTCTTTTCAATATTAATAAGTCAATACGTGAAATAAACTTCTTTTAAGATAAAATTATAATTAGCAATCAACTTCGTGAATGGTATAGACAGCAAATTTTGTTAAACATCAGCTATGTTTCTACGTAGTTGTATTTGCGCAACGTTTATTTTATTTTACGAATGGTCAGTTGACCAACCTCGTTCCTACTATACTTACTATTTTATACTTATCTTTGTATGGTGAATATAATCCAATAAATCCCATATCAATTATAGAATGAATATTTTTGGATGGGAAACCTACTTGTTGGTCTTTTTCCTCCTGGCATTTATCCCGGCGTATGTCGCCAGACTCTGCCTTCTTGCTTAACCTACTCCACTTTACACGGTATTTAACGTCTACGGTGGTTAGACCATTTGCTCTAATGTCCCGCATCACGACATCCAAACAGCGATTCCTTAGGCGTTTTGCAGGGGGTTTCGCTCCTGGGACAAACATAGCAAGGCACTTCCGTTCGACATAGCTCATAGGCTAGCGCGCTACGTGGTCATTCCCTCTCAGGAGCTCATGCGCTACGTCACAGGGCCAAAAGACTATCTTGGAAGAATATGTTACGTATGCGGTAAGACCGCGTTACGCCGCACATTCACCTCAACAACTACATTTCCGTGACGTGAAGCTCCAATGTGTACCGAGATAGTGCTGGCCAGCCGAATAAAGTAACCGGTCAGATGGTGCTCTTGTATATCAGCCCCTGGAGCCCTTTCCGGCTTAACGTTTAGCTCAGGACCTATAAACATATACATCATCAGCTATGGAGGCTAGTCCTGGATGTGAGCTAAGACAGTGTCCAGAACTCCATTGAATAAGAAAGGACTGATCCCGCTGTACTACAGTACTACTATTAAAACTACACACGATGAGGTACACTGTCAAGGGCCTTTTGCTGATTTAAAAATCTCCTCTTTATTCCCTATATGCCTTCTCAACGTTCTGAAGGTGAAAACGTCTTCCAAAGTGCCCGAGTTTGGCTAAAATTTATATTGATCCTAGCTGAAATCTATATTGGCCAAGCCTGTAACACGCATTACTACCACAATCTTGAACGGTGCCTCTTCCCTTGTAAATAGGGGTAAATTAAAAGGCCACTGGTGTGGCATCTATCCAGGATATGGTTAAAAGGTCAGGCAGCATGAGCACACCAAAAAAGCCCAAGGATTTCCACGCTTCGATCGGGATATCGTCAAGTCCCACCGCTTTTCCGTTCTTCATGCGTCGAAGGCAATTACGAATTTCGTCAAGGGTTATTGGGGCAATAAGTCCGAGGTTAGAAGGTGGATCGTGAGAAAGAGCACACGGACGCTAGGTGTTCAGCAGCTCCTAGAAGTAGTTTCTCCATCTGTCCTTCACAGAGGCACGAGAACAGAGCAACGTTAGTGCTGTTTAGAATTTATCAAAATATTACTTCTTCAAGTATCCTCTCAATCACATAGACTAGTATATAAAGATTCTCAGCACACTGCGTCCCCTTTCATATGAGAATATTATGATTTTTCTACATAGATTAATACAAAATGAAGGTATGTTTTACAGTAATTTTCGAAAATGCAGGTTGCATTTTCAAAAATTACTCTAAAACATATTAAGTAAATCCATAAGAAAAATAAAATTCGCTGTGCTATTTCATTCAATTCGCCTTGCAAAAAAATATGTATTTTGTTTGTAATGATTAAAACTGACATTTTGGGTTATTTTGAAGGCCACCGTGTCTGATGGGAGTGAAAAACGAGTGTCTTAACCACTATTTATTATAACCTAGTGGTTACATACCTCCCTAGTGTAATTAACTTTACTTGAATGTCATACCTTTTTTATAATAAAACATTTTTTATTAAATACTCGGAAAGAAATACTATCGCAGTGCGGTTTTTTGTAAAAATACTTTCGCAGCGCAATTATAAAAAAGCCTTCGCAGCGCAAGTTTTTTATAAAAAAGCTTTCGCAATGCATTTTTTTTATTATAAATACATTCACTTTGTAAATTTCTGGCAAAATATTTATTTTTTGTAAGTACCTATCAAGGAAATTTCTATAATTTAAATATTATCTTCATGCTTTTCCCACTTATAAAAATACATTCGCAATGCCCTTTTTTATAAAAAAAAACACATTCGCAATGCATTGTATTCCAAAATTTACATTCGCTGTGCAAATTTTTGTAAATTATCTCTTCTTTAAGTACCTGAAGGTTCCTACTTAGGAAATACAAAATTTAAGCTTTTTTTTAAATCTCACGCTTTTGCCACATAGAACAGAGGGAACCTATTATTAAGACACTTGCTTCTCCAGGCACCGCTATTTCCTGCGTACAAAGTAGCGGAACTCAATGAGTGGGGATCGAACCTCCACAACCATTGCGTTAACTATCAAACGCTTAAAATGTTTTTCCCCGATATTATACACAAGCAAATGTGCAATCTTTTGAAGTTTAGCACGGAAAACATTCGCAAGTGGAAAGTAGCATAGTATTTTAACCATTTGCTTAATATGTCATAGTGTATAAACCAGCAAAGGTTTAAAATTGAAAAAAAAAATTAAAACTTACCCTAAATCTGTGTCCCCGACGTAATGGTTGGCTGACTATCGCGACTGCATCTTGATACCCCGTTGTGCGCATTGCCACTGTGTCTGTTGACAAAAAAAATATTAGCAATTTAAAATCTTAACGAAGTTTTTGTTTTGTTAAATTTATACACATATATTATTTTTATATGTATATAAAAATTATAAAGTTCTCTACAAAAATTTAGATGCAGCATACCCATATCACGTAACGCAATTTTTCAAGATTATTACTCTCTAAATTACCTACATAACGTCTTGTAGCGATACGTAGTACCGAAGTGAATATTTTTACTAAATTCTAAAAAATGTTACGTATAGTTCAGGGGTATCCCGAAAACAATTCTTTAGTTTTTATTAAACAAAAAAATTAAAGAAAAAAACTTTTTAAGAACAAGCATTTATTATTTGTTAATAAAATGAACTAAAAAGTTAAAAATAAATTAACTCTAATAAGAAATATAACACTTAATAAATAATAAAGCGTGTTATATTTTGATAGCGAGAGAAAAAGAAGGTGCTGAATGTTTTTAATTATACCAAACACTTAGCGTGGTTATAACTCCCAGACGAATTAAAGTCTGGCTCTTAGCTAATGAGTTAAATTTTTAAAAGAGGAATTAAAGTTCAAAATCTTAAATTTCAATTTCTGATTATTTGTACTAAGAATTAATTTGTAGTCCAAAACCTATTTCAGAAATAGTAATTTTGAATTTGGCATTATTAATAAAATGAATTACCTGAACTGCACAATTTAATATTCTTTCCGTGTATATAATGAAACGTGTACGGCAAAGCAGCTCTCCTTCGTCGCGGCTCTACTGGAACCAGGGTGATCATTGAAGAACTTAAATCTGTCATGTCGCTTATTATTTGAACCTCGTGCACTTCCTCTGTATCCTGTTTTGGTTGTCCGTTGTCATTTGGAACTGGAATTTTCGTATATATTTACGTTTATTAAAAAAAATATTCTGTTACAGTTACTTTTTAGATCCACTCTGTAGCATGATAGCCAGAAAGGAACTATAGTGTTAAGATACTCCGTTCCTCACTTTCCGTCAAACTTTCGAGACAAGTCTGACTACGCTGTGAAAGAGGATGAATGCGGCGGATGATTGTAGCGTTCTCTCCTTGCCACAACAAGGAAAAGAAGATAATGCATATCCTCGAATGGGAATTGAACCCACAAATGTTGCATCAGTCACATAGCGTACCCGAAGTGTGTTATAATCATTTGTTATAAAATGAAATACTTAACACTATCATCCAACACTACTATGTGTTTATTGGAAAGTAACAGAAATAGATTAAATACTTACTAGTTTGAGGTAACGCTACAACTGGATTCCCTCGTGTCACAGCTTGTATTTTGTAGACTGAACCGAAAATTTCCATAACCACGTAGACTTTCTGAAAAAATGGAGTTACTTATTAAAATTTGCCTTCTTTCTAATTACGGTTTTACAGTAGTAAAATATATGATCATAAAAAATATATAATATGCAAATTTGAAAAACAATCAAATTCACCTTTAGTAAGAATAGGTCCATTAAAGTCCATTAAATCTTTGTCTAACTATTCTCAATAATTTAGTTACTAAGTTTCAAAAAGAAAGTTCCCATAAGTCAAGTGGAGCAAGTTTTATAAACTCTAAAACAATTGAAAGAAGTGCACTTTGTCGTTGTTACTCACATCCGGAACTTGTTCAAAGGCAGTGTCGAGTAGCTCACAGTTGTAATATATTAGTACTCGATTGTCGGCTGTTTTCTTGAGACCAACTCGATCCCCAGTCCTTAGCCATTCAAATGAAGGGACAACTACTTTCATACCCTGCTTCCTCGTCCCAGGCTTGGAGTAACGCATATATCGTCCTGCGTAAAATACATCTTATTATAAAAAAATCTCTGTTAAGAATAGAAGCTCAACGCCGCCCTTTATCTATTAGAGAGGGAAAATTAAAATAATTTAATAATTTCTCCAAGTGGGGAGGAACCAGCAACAGTCGCGTTTACAATCAAATGCTCTCCCACTGCACCATGATGGCCTTAAGTTTAAAGTCTAACATTGCATAGACGAAGCAGGAATTAACCTACCATCAATATATGCAGTGTAGTGTGGTAGACAGGCAACCGAAGGTGGCAGGCTGCGGTTGACATGCGCGTTCAAAATGTTCACGTCGGTCACGCCCATACGGAAGCTGCCTGCATAGCTGTACTTGCATGCCACTATTTTAATCTATTTGAATAAACAATTTGTGGTAAAATTGTAATGATATTAAATTGTTTAAATTATTACATATTAAAAATATTTAAAAGAAATCTTTATTATTCTTTCATATATTAATGCCAGTGCATAAGCAATATCCTCTGGGAAGAAAATGGACCACAGCATATACCATAAAAAAATTTAATAAGAATATAGGGGTACATTGGCTACAGATATTCTGCCAATATTCAGTTTTAAAAAACACCTGCATCACTCTTTATCGCTCACACATCAGGGTAAGCAGAGAGTTCCCACTGTTAAGACACTCCGTTCCCCATTTTCCGCCGATGAATGATTGATGAATTATTGGTCGTAACAAAAATTACGAAATATTAATCATTCATTAAAAAACAGTGATATTTTCTGTTTAAAGATACATCTGCGGCGAGAGCCTTCCGTTGTGTAAGTTGACGGCCACAGTGCGCTGACTTTCAATAACTAACAGTTATTGAAGTCAGCGGACCGTAACCACTTAACAAAATTCAGTAGTTAAAATATACTGCTGTAGTCTTCTTTCTTTCTATCTTCTTTCTTTCTTTCTTTTCGGCTTCTTAAGCACGTTTGCGATGATATCTTTATTGTAATAACACACATTAACGTAATCAAACATTGGTAGGATATTTATTATCTTCCGCCAGGGTAATTTTGGTTTCCATAGTGAAAAGATTGGAAACGCAGGAGAAATTCACACGTATGCCGACTTCATTGACGTGAGATTTAAAGTATGTCGCAGTTTAAAATTAAATTCAACATTTTTATTTTACGTATACTCGAATAAAGTACGTTAAGTATGAATGTCGTCGTGAGGACAATTCAGTCTGGTTATTTCTTTGGTGTGGCCTATGAGACATGCTAGAGTTCATATTCACCCAAAATTCCAAGATTCCACACCCAAAATTCTCTCAATGTGTCTTAGAATAATGTGAGCTAACGATGAGGCTGAAAGATTAAGCATGTTTAGATTTAGAATTATTGAATAACGGTAACTAATATCTTCTATTTAAAGAGACATCCGATTTGGGAGCATCTCCATTGTGTGAGTTGACGGCCACAGTGCGCTCACTTTCAATAACTAAGTTATTGGAAAGTCAGCGGACCGTAACCGCCTAGAATCCCCAAATTTCGCTGTGGTCTTCTAACACGATTATATTTTGAGCATTTTCAATTTTCTAGAAAATTAATAACACAAGTAATACAGTAGTAATTATGAGCACGGTTTCAGATGTCAAGTCAAGCAAATGCATCATTCGTAGGATGAAATTTTTTTATAAATAATATTTTGGTATTCTTAAAAAAATACATACATTTCTGTACAACTTCGTTTATCTATTGTTATGTCGATCTTTATAATATTATTTGACACCTTTGCAGTTTTTACAAAGCTAGTACAGATAATTATTAAGTATACAAATAAGTGTATATAATAATACAAATGATGCTACCTCAAATATCTCTCCTACGGCAAGGTGACTTGAGCTGAACACGAGAGCCCCCATAGGGTCCGGTGTAATCCGCCTCGCTAGCGAGTAGTCGTGCATTAAAACAATGTTATCACCGCAATATTCCGAGAAACTCCTGTTAAATGATAAAATAAAAAATATATTTTTTAAGAAAGTATATTTTGTAGATGATAATCCTGACTTTTGTTAAGCGTAAAAAATATTAGCTCGCTTTGATAAATATCTGTTACTTGTGTGTTAATATAATACATTATTAATTTAGTGTTATGTATCTAAAAAATTGGCCAAGTGCGAATAGGACTCGCGCACGTAGGATTGTATGGGAACCGCCCCCTTAAATGTTTATTTTATTTTGTTTTTTTCGTATTTATTGATTATAGCGATAATTATAACTGTCTAACAAACACGGATGGACAGATATTAAATCTTATCTTTAAATTCAACATTTGACAACTATCGATTAAAAGACTAACGTACTTACCAATATGGCGGCGGTGGCGTAGCTAGAGCTCGAGATGTACTCAATATTGAATTATCTGAATTACATCCGTTGTAATTAAACGTTCTCTCTTCGTTTTGCAGTATTGTAACCTAAATGAATTAAAGTGATAAAAAAACAAGTAATATATATAAACATAAGTTATTAACAATTTTTG
Source organism: Heliconius numata (assembly GCA_016802625.1). Lineage (NCBI taxonomy): Eukaryota > Metazoa > Arthropoda > Insecta > Lepidoptera > Nymphalidae > Heliconius > Heliconius numata. The sequence continues at coordinate 870,875 of JAEBDU010000021.1, forward strand.
ACTTATCGTACCTGCGTACACTGGCCGTAGAGGTCGACTACCGCGTATATATTGAGATGGGGAACATACCAGGCCTTGCCCATATCCATTCCGTCCAAATAATAATGTAGACTACGATCGGCGTGCCACATCATTCCTAAAAAAAGCAACTTCATTATACTCTGTGATATACCTACTTTTTTTTTTAAATTTTGAAATCAGTGCATTAAACAAACCAAAACACGGATTAGGGTTAGGGGGGGGGGGGTTTGGATGTGCCTATGTCGGAGTAGGAAACCGAAACCATTTTTCTTATCATAAAATATTTACCAAGCATACTCGTATATAAAATAAGTAACAGTATTAATTCTAAAGTGTTGATTCACAAATATATTTTTGACCTTTTGATATTTTTGTGTACATGCCGCTAGCAAAATTTGACATTTTTATAAAGGTTTCATTTTTAGTTTGTTTAACTTAATATAAAATAAAATAATTAATAAATCCTAACCAACTCTGCTGCCAACAGTGAGTGTGTCCAAATCAAGCGGGTATCCGCTACGTACGCATTCTCCATCTTTCATCATGGCGGCACCACTTAATATGTAAGTATCCCAGTTGAGGTCTGTAGCGGTACCGGCCAGACCATTGGCTTCCAGATCGTCAGGTCGTATAGCTGTCACACCTATATTCAAATCATATTATGCTTATAAAGGTAATATAGTAGCTTGAATTGAATATAATGTTGTAAAAACAATGAAAGAAAACAAACGTGCTGGTAGCCAGAACCCCCTTACTCTTGACATAACTGGCTGTGATTTTTAGCTTAGTATTGAAAGAAATTGATTGAAATTGTATTGATATTAAGAGAGCGAGAGAAAAGGTTCTAAAAACGTTGTTTAAGAAAAGTAGGACCAGAAAGTACTTTAAGCTGTTTGTTGTAACTGTTTATTTATTTATGTATGTAAAATCAGGTTAATTAATTAAACATAAAAGAAAATTAGGCATCAAAATACAAACCTATTTCCAAACTACCGATCCAACAGTCAACCATGGAGTCTATACGCAATTCGAACATATCGCATTCGCGCAGCGGTCGCGAGCTGAACAGGACCGCGTCGTTAAACTCAGAATACACCGCCGCTCTAGACGCTGTTAAACGCGTCCTACTGAGCCTCGCATTGCGCCCATGCACGCGATGGAAGCACATTTCACTAGGGAAAAAAAATATTAGCTTCACGCTGGCGCAGACAGATGGAAACACTCTATTCCCGACGCACCACCCAGTTTTCAGGACATTGGGTGTTGACTGATGAAACTCTTTTTATGTTTAGTTTTTCTTGATCCCAGAGCGAAGGAATAAAAATAATTCATTTCCCCGAAAAAATCGAATCCACAGCCACCGAGTTTACAGGCAGACCCTGTTTTATTTATAATATCAAACATGCTAATTAATAAATGAGAATTAACATTTCGAAATGTGATTTTTCGGTATTAGACTTGTTCAAGTGCATTGAGTACCTTTACAATTTTACTTTTGAATACATATATATATATGCCTAGTTACTTAATTTAATCCCCTGCTATAATAGATTAGGTAAATAGTATTAGCTGAGAAATTTGGTAATGTTTTTATTGCATCTTCTATGTATCCACAATCCATTAGTATAGATTTTATATTTATAAAGAACGTTTCATAGACTATTTCAATATAAATTACCATTTATTGTATATATAATTTGAAAATATTAATATACTTATGTAAAGTAACCAGATACTCACGGATATGTGGTAGCATTGGACTCGGAAGATATTGGTGATTCCGGTGAACATTCCATAGGTGGTGAATAAGAATCGACTAACGTCGCTTGTGCTACACGTCCATATAAATCTGTAACCACAGAATAAAAAAAATATAAGATAAGAAAATATTTCCATAACTTAATTTTAAAAAAGGCCATTCAATAAATTACGTCACATGTTAAAAAACGTTGACAGGGAAGGAAGTATGACATTGTATTCTTTTTTTATAGAAAAGACAAAGCAAGCGAGCGTAAGAGTCACCTGAAGATGATAAAGGATCAACCGGGAAGGGAGCCCCCACGGCTTCGTGTAACAGAGAGCATGTAACTACATGTGCGTTGCCAGCCTTCTCGTTGGAGATAAACGAAGGTTTGAAGGTAACCGAGTCGTATCAACCAGGAAAGACTGCCTTATTTAGACCACAAATGTGTGGTGCGTAGGAGAAAATTCCTACAGAGCCGTACAGTAGTGGAAGGACTCGTCCTTGTAACACAATGTGGTCTAGATATATGAAACGTCGTAAGATTTGTGAAATCTAATTTCGGAACTTGAACGCACAAATTTAATTTTGGAACTTTCGTTTTAACTACATAAAGTCACACTAAGTAAGGGGGCCTCACATATGTGACCAGCTGAAACGTAATTTATAGATCCTCCATGGCCTCTTATATATAAATTTATTTTGATATTTACGAACCGATAACTCCGAAGACATGTTCAGGAATATTAAAAGCAGCCGGGCCTTGATCCGCTCCGTTTACATAAAAATGCAAAATGCCCATGTCTTTTCTCATCACTCCTACAGTGTCGCCTTCCTGACAAAAGAAATTAATGTTTTTAAAATAGAATTTAAAATTGATTTATTTATTTTCGTAGGTAACAAACACTAAGAAAGTACACATCCCATCTTCATACGCTGACATATTTTTTAAATGATTCTTTATAGTAGGGACATATAGTGAAATATAACTGATAGTTTGTACATAATAATGTAATAAAAAATATATGTTTTATTTGTATAACTTACCACTAGTCTATTGAGATTTCTAACATATCGTGGTATTATTATAGTCGCATCTCTTATAACGTCCTCTCCAGACATTACCCAAGTGCCTGATCTAAAAGTTTATGTTCTATTAAAAATTATGCACAGTAGCTTAGTGCGGTTACATACATTTTACTATTCTTAACTTCCTTCTTTATTTTTCACAATTAATAAATTGAACATTAAAATAAAATATTAAGAATAGGCGCAGCGCGACGGTTGTGAGTTCGATCCCCACTCGAGGAAGTGAAATATTTATTTACATTTATATTTCCATTTCTTCGCTCTGGTGTCAAGACAAAGCGCGGCGTTGAGTTCTGCCACTCACCACACAATGCCACCATATACAGGGTGTCCCAGGAGTCAACGATAAAACGAAAACCGGTGATAGACCAAGTCGTGACAGTTATGAGAAAAATATAAAAAAAATCTTTGTCGAATATTTTTCATATTATATTGATTTTAAAAAATATCGGAAAAACCGACACTCTGTGATGATTTTTCAAGTCCTAAGACTACAAATATTACTCTTTCTTCATTTTTTTTTTCTGTAGTGTAATCATGAGTAACCCTTCTGTGAATTACAGTTTAAGATTGAAACATACCTGCATCGGTTTTCAATAAAATGCCGTGTTTTTGCCAAACATTAAATTCAAAATATTTAGTACACTCAACTTTAACCGACTGTACTGTAAAAAAATGTACTACACTGTTTTTGCAAGTTACTTTAAAAGTTGGCGCATTTAATCTTAATTCCGAAATGGTACGATACTTGCTGGATTACTTGTTTGTTGAAGAGAGAAAAATCGAAATAAACGATAATCGGGATGACGTTCAACGTTTTGGTATCTATTCCGATACATTCTAACTGCAGTTAATGCTGCAGTTAGAATGTATCGGCATTACATAACCATTCTCCATGAATGAAATGCATATTGGCAATGTATCAAAGACCGAACATATAGCCTGCGAGATCGCGGACTCGAGCACTATCCTTATAGGTCCTGGGCCAGCCCCTAAGTCGGAAAAGTTCAGGTATCTTAGATCCGTCATGCACGAGTCTGGAGGCATCGATCACGATCTCCATGGATAAGCGTTGCCTGGGCTAAGTGGCGGGAGGTCACTGGTGTGGCCTGTGATCGCAGGATACCGTCCAAACCTTTTCCGACCTATAAGGATAGTGCTCGAGTCCGGGCTCTCGCAGACCATATACTCGGTCTTGGACACATTACCAATATGCATTTCATTCATGGAGAATGGTTATGTAACGCTAATGCTGCAGCTAGAATGTATCGGAAAAGATACCAAAACGTTGAATGTCATCCCGATTATCGTGTATTTAGATTTTTCTTTCTTCAACAAACAAGTAATCCAGCAAGTATCGTACCATTTCGGAATCCAGATTAAATGCGCCAACTTTTAAAGTAACTTGCAAAAACGGTGTAGTACATTTTTTTTACAGTACAGTCGGTTAAAGTTGGGTGTACTAAACATTTTGAATTTAATGTTTGGCAAAAACATGGCATTTTATTGAAAACCGATGCAGGTATGTTTCAATCTTAAACTGTAATTCACAGAAGGGTTACTCATGATTACATTACAGAAAAAAAAATGAAAAATGAGTAATATTTGTAGTCTTAGGACTTGAAAAATCATCACAGGGTGTCGGTTTTTCCGATATTTTTTTAAATCAATATAATATGAAAAATATATGACACAGATTTTTTTTTATATTTTTCTCATAACTGTCACGACTTGGTCTATCACCTGTTTTCGTTTTATCGTTGACTCCTGGGACACCCTGTATATGAACACTCTCATAAATTCAAAACTCAGTTTAAATTTTATAATATTACGGAAATGTGTGTTAAGTACAATATTTGAGATAAAACTATTAGCACCCTCTATTTTTGTTAGCTTCACGCGAGTGGGAATCAGTTCCCACAAATAGCAGGGTAGATAGAGAAACCCTAGTTAAGACACTCGATTCTCCAAGTACCGCCAAATTTTTCCACATTGGCTTGTTACCAGTACCAGTGCGAGGAAATGAACTTAATTTCTTAGCCCGAATGGGAACTGTTACCGTAACCGTTGTTTACAGTGTGTGTGACATTTATAAATAGCTAGAAAACAATACTCACTTGGCGTTGCTCATTTTGAATGGTACTTGTAAATCATTTGAAGCGTGCTGCGTGACTCCTATCTCAATGCTTCCAGCCCACTTGGGGATGACCAGATCGAGTCGCACTTGGAACAACTCGTTGGTGCGTAGAGTTCTGTTCGTCATTACTACGCCGTTGTTGAAGAATTCGAAAGCACTATTTTGTGTTAAAATTCAAATATTAATTGGTATCAATTTTTATTGATTGTAATATAGAAAATATTTTGTTACATTTCGTTTCGATACTTGCACCGATTTTTGATATGTTTAATAAGCATAGAGATATATAAATTGTTAAATTTATAAAAAAATCATTCTATAATGATGCTATGTTTACACGAAAGTACGGGCTACTTTTTCGTAAATAAAATTAAAGTAGTAAATATCGAATCTTGATGAAACTCTCGTTATTTCCAACTCTTGGTACTTTTTTCTCTGGCCCCGTGTGATTCAATTTATCGAGAGACAACTGTTTTTTTTACGTATACTTTTGCCACTAAAACCAATGCAAGTATAGAAACAAAATGCCCAAAAGTATAATAAAGTTAAACTTACTTAGGCCTATGAGCAGTCTTACCATCGTTAATAATAATAACATACGAATCACGCAGCGTATGAAATAAAAGGCTATCTTCGTCTATCCTCGGCCTGAACCTACCTATGAAAATAATTGTCAAAATTAAGTATAAAAAGTCGTTACTATAGTTAAAAGTATAGATTATAAACGTATTAAGAGTTCAAAAGTAACAGTAAAAATTTTATAGAAAGAGTCACTAAATCCTGGAGGCTATATGTGTTGGGTGGCGGAATTCAACACCGCGCTTTGCATCGGTAATAAAGCGAGGAAAGAGAAATATTAAAAATCTCGCGTTCCCTCAATTACGAATCTTTCTTTTTCATAATTTGGCATTTAAACTATGTAACTTAATAAAAAATAATGCAAAATATTTCTATTTAAATACTCACTAGGAGGCGCAGGCACGTCGACGACGTTAGATACTGTTGGAATGTTGTGAATATTACTATCGATATCTTCACATAAATCCACAATTGATACCTAAAACCAACGAACGAGTGAACTTAAGTCAGTATATATATATTTTTCTTCAAAAGGGAAAAAAAATCAATATGAACACAGGTACGAGGGGCAGTTGAGTTGAGGGTAAACCTATTTTAATTAAACTTTAAAAGGAAAGACGAACTAAATTTAATACTAAAATATATATACCATTACTGCCTTCGATGTTAGAAGAACTGTAATCTGTTTAAATTTAAATTAATCTAACTTAACCTACGACTTCATTATTCCATGGTAGAATAATAAGTGTGAGAAACGAAGAAATTCCTTTAACACCGGCGTCGTTCACCCGATCTTTCGTTGTCAGCTGTTTAAGCGCTCGGCCACTATAAAACAATACTATAAATATTTTGCTATATATACCCATGATCATATTTATTTATTTTATTTTATTTTTAATACTTTATTACACCATAATTGATATTAATTAACTAAAACACAAAACGAAAAACAAACATAAATTAACTTAAACAAAAAACAGAAAAAAGAAAGGAATGAAAAATAGTGTAACGGCGGCCTTATCACCCACAGGTAATCCCTACCAGGCAACCTTTAACTTAAAAAAAAAAGAACTACTACTATTGGTGTAAAAATATTTAATATTCTAGTAAAAGATCATAATGTTATTTTAATAAATACATGATGTCAAAGACGTAGTGGCGTAGATGTATTAGGTAGATTCGAGGAAATTATTCTCATTTCTGCCCTCTGAAAAACGAGACTAAGGTATTAAGTTTCACTACTCAACAGACAAACACGCAAAACCATCAAAATTTACTAACAAAGTACCTAACCTATGTTATATTTTTATTAACACATCCGGCAACATAAACAAGCTCTTTAGTTAATAAAAATAAAATGATGACGCAATTAATAGAGAAACTAAAGTATATGTCTATCGTAGCTTATTTTAAAATAGCTTATAACATATAAATGAATGTCATTTTTTTTTAATGCCCAGGCTGATATAATTAGATATTTTTTTTAAAAAAAGGTTGTTTAAAGTTATAAGACATTGGAGTCTATAAAAACGTGAACTAAAGAATCATAAACTTTCCGCCTACTCTTCAAAATGCCACAGATGTGTAAAGAAAGATAAAAAAAGGACTAGGTATTATAAGTTGATTATATAAATGAAATATCCAAGCGTCTTTAAATATAATAAGAATACACCTACAACAATAGGTTACTGAATCGTCAGTCAGTCAATGAAATGTTGATAGCTTTTGTAAAGCTGATACTGGAATATTAGTAATAGACAATTTTGCAAAATATTACAAGACCATTTCATCTTTATATTTTATTAAGAAACAAAAAACATTAAATAGAAGTCTCTATTTATTAGATACCGCCCAGATAACTATAGAAACAACCACACCAATCAACTTTTCTATTTAATATGCAAAATTAAAAATTATTTAGCGTATAAGTTTATTAATATTAATAGTTAATACAATCAATTTCCCCCTAAATAATATTAATTCGTTCGCGTTTATTGTCACTCACCTTGACAGTCATTCCATAGAGATCCACGACGCCCCACACCTGCTGGTCAACTTTGTCCGTGGCCACCCCTTGATCGATGCCATTTATGAAGTAGTGTAATTTGCCGTTGGATTTTCTCATCATGCCTACAGTATCACCCTCCTATAAATTATTATAAACATGTTGCTTATTGAACACTTCCATATATACGAGTATAGTTTGATTTACAGCAATGTCACATTATCATCATCTCGGAAGTCACACAAAAATTAAAATATATCAACCGCCGACTATCCTTCTTTTTACTTTATATAAATTTGTCAATAAAATGTACTATAAAATAACTAGTCTCATATTTTCTTGGATTGTCTAACATAACTGACATCTGATGAAAATGAAGTCGATGAAGTTACTTGAACTTGCAACTCGAAGAGATCGTCTGTGGTCTTTTGAATCAAACATTTTAATGGTAGGATCGAACTGAGATGTCTGGGTTAGATAGTGATACTTATTTGCAATATAATGATCAATGAAATATACAATAATAATGGAAAAAAAATTAAATACAAAAATAATACTTACTCTAAGTTCATCAAGATTGAAGTTGCCATACTCCATACAACTCCCATGTCCATTTAATAGCACCTTACAACCTGACATCATTATAGTACCAGTATCCATATTCGTCATAGTTGATGGAAACCTTATGGTAGCAGGATTGTGAGTGGTTACGCCGACCTGTACAATACATTACTAGTGTGAATTTATCATTATTCTCTTATTCTCTATCCTGCATAAAGCAGGGTAGGCAGAGAAAATCTGGGCATTTAGTGTCAAGACACTCCATTCCCCGTTAAAACATTTCTGTTGCCTACTTTCTGCCGAATGCCTCAAGCATTGCGTCTCAAGTAGCGGAAATCAACGCTACGCGTAGCCTTGTCGCCAGAGTGATGAAATTAATATTAATTATTTTATTATATTCAATATTTTATTCTCCTGAATGAAAATCAAATCAGCAACCGTCACTTTACCTATTATTTAGAAATTTATTTAGAAATTTGTATTAATTTTAGAAATATTGTATAGTTATATAGTAAAGTACTATATATATTATATATTCTATAGATCTTTATGTACATTTCAGAGCTCTATGTCAGATCTAATGAGAAACACTGGTGTGTCATAATGCAATCTATCACTCGCCATATTAAAACAAATATTTAAAAGGTATATTCAGCGATGATGAAACCGAGTTAATATGTAACATTAGATTACCTCTATACTTCCACTCCATTTGTCAACAAGTCTGTCTATGCGAATTTCAAATAACTCGTTGTCGTATAGAGGCCGGTGCGTCATCACGACGCCATTATTGTAATCGTCCAACGGTCGGGCTCTTTCTGCGGTCCTGTTAAAAAAACTATCATGTAAAAATATCTATATAATAACAAAAAAAACACAATTTTATTGGATGAAATACAAGAAAGAAAACAAAGGCAATGTTTCTCGCGACTCACTTGTTATTTGCTGATAGTTTCACGAGTATACCGCATCTGGGGTGAAATCTTAAACGATCGTGGGCAACTGTAAAAGAGCGATCAATTTATATATTGATATGAGGCAAAGAATTAATACAAGTCCGTATGTATATTTATTTGTAAATATTACGTTGTTCTTTATAAACTTTAAAAGAATACTTACCAGTAGCACAAGCACCTTCCGCTGGAATGGATATGCAAACGTCCTGTCGGTCCTTAGGATATGACGTCTCGGGCATCACCACCGCATCCTCGCTGGAAGTCAATGTGTCATCGTTGTTTGGATCTTCTTCGATCTATGATGTAGACAAATAATCTCCTTAATAAATTACATTAGGTTCTGTAATTTTTCAACATGCATGTCAGTTAAATTAATATACTTTTTTTTCACTTCAGTTAACTGAAACAATAATGCATATATGTAAGAAAGTTTTAAATTATTTTTTTATTAATATTGTTAAGTTAAAGAAATAAAAATATAAAATAAAAACATAATGTTACGCACTTGGTCTAAGCTGCTCTCCATAATTGTTCTCATACCGCTAGCGTGTATTATGGACACTTGGACACATTGCCCATACAGATCTATTACGGCAAACAATCTCGAAGGCAAATCCCGAGCAGCAATGCCTAGGCATCTATTGTTGACATAGAACATTAGCTCCCCCTGAAAATTATGGGAAATACTAAGATAAACAGTTAGCCTATCAATTAACGCTTCATCTGTCACTCATCACACGAAGGCCTTTAAAAGCCACAGAATTTAACTTTACAGTATTTAAAATAATACTTTATATATTAATAGATATGGTAGTTAAGTCTGTGTCCATAATTTTACCTTGCAAGTCCTCATGACACCCAAAACATCTCCTTCTCGAAGAGTATCAAGCTCCGGTCCATATGAGTTTATCAGCGTAACACCATCTTTTACTATTGAGCTTCCTGACATTATCTATAAAAAAATTTATAAATTATTCATGCGGTCACAGTCAATTTACGTTTATAATCTATCTTTGCTATATTAAAAAAAGATTATAGTACTTAAATTGTAATTATTTCGCCTCATAAGAAATATAATTTAATCTACTGATTGTTTTATTTAGGAACATTTACCCATGCTGTGTTCCGTAATTTAGTAGCCGTTGCGGGAAGTTCCATGTATTCAGGATCCAAAGTGGTAACACCGATTTCAAGGCTTCCATTCCAAACGTTGACCTGCAACAACCAATTAGAAGTTATTTTTAGTTTATCATGTATTTCATCTAAATATTACTAAGATCATAATTTTATCTAGTAATGATTTGTAAGTATGATTTTTTATTATCCATCCATACCTATATTATAAATTCGAAATAAACTCTGTCTGTCTATCTTTTACGCAATCAGGGCCAAACCGCTAATACTATACACTCATGTAGAGATACTTGAGGGTCTCGAGATGAACATATGATATTTTTTTCTTATATTTGTAAAATTTTCGATATATACCATATATTAAAATACTTATTAATTTGACAATTTATTCCGCCATATTAATAACAACTGTCGCTATGCAACCGTCGCTAAGCAAGAAAACGTCACCCAAAATGAGCTTGCTTAACGCATCTCTCTATTGAAAACTGAAATAATTTCATAAATATCTTTAATAAATATTCGTATAGTACAAGCGGGCGTAGCCGCGTTCGGGTCCACTAGTAATTATATAAAAAAAAATGTAAATAAAGAAATTTATTACAATCAGTAAGTAATACGCCAGCCAGAGATCGCGTAGAGCGCCCTACTTACCTTTCTATCAATGCGAACTTCGAAAACAACATCATATATAATAGGCTCAGCACTTAGTATTAAACCGTGATTAAATTCGACGAAATTTCTGACTGCGGTAATATTGTTATTTAAAAGCGTCACTCGATTACCACACCGCCTATGAAAACGCATTTTGTTTTTCTTTATTTTTGTCCAACTACCTAAGTTTAATCCATTTATTTATAGACTCCAACTGACAACTGACTCATTATGAAAATACCGAAAACTTTTTATATTAAAAATAATATAAATGACAGAATGCATTTCTCAAGATTCAAGCTCTCCAAAGTCAATTATCAAAATCTACTTGGTTGACTCAAAGTTTTAATATGTAAGCCAATACATGTATACATATAATAAGGAAAGATTGCAAAATCGATAGGTATCGGTGCACCGCGACTCGCGACTGCGCGTCCGTCCTTGCACCCCGCGTCCGGCCGACACCGAAACCAACTAACTAACCAATGTTACCATTACTGCACATAGAAACTACAAGCTACCATATCGAAGAGTGCCAATTAAATAAGTGTTGCCAGTAGTGCCAGTTCATCAGAACTCTTTAACTCATCTAACTCATCCTACATTCATATTATACATATATTAGGTTAGGTAAACATTAACAAACATTACATATGAACAAATTGGAAGATAGTATTTTTAAGTATTTTAAATAACTAAAAATTTTAAAAAAAATCAAGCAACAGAAAAAAAGAAAGACTTTTTAGAAGAAAAAAGAAAAGAAACTTTTAAAATATTGACCCTAATAACTAGATAGGCTTATATGCACTTCTGTTTGCATATGCAAATGCATTTAATTATATTAGTAGCGTTATTGCATAATTTGATACTTTGTCATTGATAATGCTTATTTCAGTAATTACGTGTACGCGTAAACTGAAATTAAATGCATTTTTGTATAAAAATCTCGGTCTCGAATGATTTGAGGAAATTAATGCATTTATCAACGGCATCGGGCAAATTCTGTCCGGTAACGTCAGTTGACGTAGAAAGGTCATTTTCAGCTTTTAAATTAATAGTTCAGTTCAGTTCTTTATTCATGGCGCTTCGAGCGTGCCATTTTAAATTAATATTGAGTGGGATTTCGCTGACGTTTGTTTCGGTTGACACATGTGTCAAGTGAGGGTTTAATTAATCTAGTGTTGTTTATTGTTATAAGTGGAAAAGTTGTTATTTGAGTCATATAAAAGGAAAAGCAGGAACATCCCTCTTTTTTGGAAATGTAACTATAAATGTAATCTTCTTCATCTGTTTGAATTAACATATCTCTTTAAAAATGGCTATATGCCTATTAAAATAGAGTTTTAAAATATACGTTAGTAACAAATCCACCAATATCCACCGTTGGGTATTTACACTCGCGCTCAATCACGTGTCGCCATTGCTCGTGATTCACTATGGGATTTTTGTTTACTAACGACGCGATCGCGCAATTGTTTTTAAAGATTTAAAGTAGAAAAACTTGTGTGTTATTGGAAAGTATTATAAAAATTGCAAGATGGACAGTTACCCTTCTCCGGTGGATAATAATTCCACTAGAAAAAGAAAAACTCTACCTGCTAATTTGGTCAAGAAACAGAGGTAAAAATAGTAATTATAGTGTGACCACGATAATTTGATCGTTAATGCTTTCACCGATGCTACCGATGGTTGATGAGTTCTTATTATATGACATAATCATAATCATTTGTTTGGTATATCGATTTTTAATTACGTATTTATTTTAAATTGTAATTTTTTATGGAAGTGGATTTTTTTGGGCAATCATTTTTTTTTTATTTTTTGCGCACATACAGACAAACAGACGAACGGACATTAGTATATGTAATTAAATAATAAGATTTTCAGGCTTTACTTTGATTAATAAATATTCTTATTTCATGTAATTGAGTTATATTTAAATTGTATTCTTAAATATTTTATAAGTATCAAGAAGATTTACACAATCTTCACTTAAAATATGAACGTTGCAAAAACAGCAATTTCCTATCTGATTTAAACTAAAAACAGCAACAACCTGGTATTGGTGGCAAAAACAGCATTATCCAAAATGAATTATTATTTTATGGAAAGTGCACTATTCTAGTATATTTTTTTAAAAAACATCTAATAATATACAGTTATTTATCATTTTAAAACACAGAAAAACTGAACATTTTAATCGTAGTAAGCATTTAATTAGAAAAAAACCGCTACTGTAAATTTGTTGAAGATGGATGTAGCTGCTTTTGCTTTTATATGACTGATTTGTTAGTTTGTTTCTAGGTGGTATTGAATCTCGAGTAAATAGAAAAAGGCAAAGAGGAGGAAGAGGAAGGAGGTTCTCATCCAGATGTTGATAACATAACATAACTCCACACGCAATGCCTACATAATTTGGCAGAAAGGGGGGAACGGAGTGTCTTAATACTAGGTTCCCTCTGCCTACCTTGCTGTATGCGGGATTCAGCGTGAAGCTGATTGTCTGTTTATTGAAAGTGCAAGAATATGTTGGCACTATCACTTTACAAGAAAGCGAAATGTGACTAAGTAGTGAAAAAGAAAAGAAAGGCTGTGGACACAACGCTGTTCTTGATAATAACGAAACGACTCGTTATTCTCTAACGAATCTAACGACACTTCACACGAGGTTGAATAAGATGAGGATGTAATGTCCAGTGAAGAAGAATTAATATATTTTTCGTTTCATATTACTATTTGCTAATATTAAAATTTATTTTTATAACGCATAACGAAATATGCATGTTTACATTTACTAATGTATATATATAAAATCGAAAGGTCACTCACTCATCACGAAATCTCAGAAACTACAAGTGCTAGGAATCAGAAATTTTGCATAGCAGTTATTTATAGGATGTAGGTACTCGCTAAGACGGGAATTTGTAATATTCGACTTCTAAGAGGTTGTTTTTGGGGTTGAACGTTTGTATGAAACTTCGTTACTACAAATGCTAGGAGTACTCATGGAGACAGAAATTAATAATAACGTAGTTCACGCGGGCGAAGCCGCGGACGGGCCGCTAGTATATGATATAATTACGAGAGAGAGAATACCAAACTCCCATTAAAACGCGTTTTTACTATTTAAAAGACTAGGTAACTATGACTAAGAACAACTCTACAAAACTCTATCATGTGCCTTATAAGCTATAATTAACTGACTTCACTTTCAACTGACCATCAATAGTTTTTCTTTTACAATGACATACCTTTCTATCAATGCAAACTTCAAATATGACATCATCTTCAATGGGTTCCTCACTTAATATTAAACCATGATTGAACTCGACAAAATTTCTAACGGCAGTAGTATTATCGTGCAAAAGCGTCACCCGGTCACCACATCGTCTATGAAATCGCATCTTGTGCCCGTTAAGGTCCATGTGTGCATATTATAACTTTTAGGGTTTTAGTGACCAGTGAATGGCCTCTCATCATTGAATTACACCAAACAACCACCATAATAGATGCCCTTGCAAGCGCAAATTCCGTACGAAAATAACTGTATAATCTGCGTAATCATTATATAAAAGAGGGCTCGTATGGAAAAAAAGGTCGACTGAATATTAGTTATATTAATCATATGATATAGAAGGGGACGTAAAATCGATAGCTTCCGAGGAACTGCGACTGCGCGAATGACTGGTCAACGTTGCCAGATTTATCGCACCTGGTAATCGAAGAAAATATACCTTTTTCATCATAGCAAATATAAATAATGTATTGAATTATTTACTTGAAAAATATTATATTAGAAATGAAGTTTTTTAAAGCTCTGAGCAAAAAAAAAGATCTGTGAATTAACTGTTAATAACATTAAATTAGATACCAGAGGCACGACAATTATATTTAATTAAATATAAAAGGATTCTTTTCTTTTAAAAATTGGAATTCACAATATTTTTTTGGCAAGATTTTCTTCATTAAAAGGTTTGGTACACATACTCGTATGTATAAACTTGTTATATTTATTATACACGTAAAAATATTATAACTTAACATTATACTAACAATAAGTATGATATTTTAAATTACGAATATAAATAAAGTTATACTTAGTTTCAAAGGGGAAAGCTCATTCTTGATATCGCTTTTTCTCTTGCATCAAAATAAAAATAACATCATAATTATTTTCTTTACAGCGTTTTGGAAATCAGAGTGTTTATTTTTGCGTGGGGGCTTTCAATTAAAACAAAATCAAATATTGTTAGAAATCGGAAGCGGTTAGCGTTTTTAAAAAAACACGATAAAAACACATATCGTCTATATGTTTCTAATGTATTCGGGAAAAGATTCCACGTGATTATAATAAGCGATATGTATCAACCAATAACAAATACTACACAAGAGCTTCCTTCCGATAGAGTCCGTCGCCTACAAGCAACTGCCGACGTTTGATTTTATTTTTCGAATGGACTTTATTGCTTTTGACCTGGACCGGTATGACAGGTTTAAGACAGACAGTTTAAGGTAGTAAAAAAAGAGCCTTCAGGGGGCCCCTGAAGGCTCTTTTTTTCACATACATTTACCACACTTTACACCTAGATTTTTCTCCTTAAAAATAATATAGCGCTATTCAGTAACTTAGTGTTGTAGCCTAAACAAATAATATCTATCATTAAAATAGGTAATCGATTTATAAAGTTGCAATTAATATTTATATTTATTTTTAATTAATATTTATTATGGCAAGGGTACCCGATTTTTGCTTTAAATCAATATTCTATTTTTTACTTATATTTCGGATTGTAATGGATTATAATGTATTTCAATTTATAGGCGGTCACATTGCATATTTTTTATTTGTTTTCGTAAAAAAACATTTCAAAAGCATAATATATAAATAATACCTATATTTTTATATTCAATGATTTTATTTTTAATATTTTGTTTTTTTTAACACATTTTATTATTTGTAAGCATTAACATTTACTTTCTTTAAGAAGTTTAAAAGAAGTCCCTCCATAAGAGTACTGTTACTTTCGCTATTAATAATTTCACATACTAATTAGATTTTAATAGTTCGCAAATGCAAATTATTTACAATGATGCAATAGCAGCAGTATATATTATAAAATACTTCACAATCGCTGATTGTTACTGAACTAGGATCAAGTAGTATAATGAATAAGAAAATTTAAAGCAATGCAAGCTAACATGTCTATTTTACTTAGTATTTCATAAGATTCACTCTCACATTCTTTTCCTGCATATAGCAAGATGGAATGTGGAAACAAAATGTTAGGACGAGTGTCTTAATGGAGTCATCTCCCACTTCCTTTCCATTTTTCAAGATACTGCATGTTGAATAGTGGCTAATTGACTTAATGCCACACTGTATCTACCAGAGCAGTGAAAATAATTTCAATATCATCATTTTCCATAGTGGGGATTAAACCCCGAAGCAACACTTTTACAGTCAGATTATGTAAAATAAAATAAAAATACAATACAAGTTATCAAAATAAAATACAAGCTATCAAATAATATCGCAAAACAATGTTAATTCTAAATGCATTGCATATTATGGTCTTTAGCTCTGATATGTATAGATGCTTACCTATACAAATCTTGTTTTATATATTTTAATTTATTTTATACATTTTAATTCACATGCCACAGCATGGTAGGCAGAGAGAACCTAGTGTTAAGACACTCCATTTTCCATTCTCTGCCAGATTCTGGAGTGTGTTGAATGCCAGAACTCAACACCATGCATTGCTCGCCACCAGAGAGAAGAAATATCAAAAAAATATTTAAAAAATAATAATATTAAGAAAAAAACAAATCTGGCATTCTTTCTTGTTAATATTATTTAAGTAGTAGGTCCATATGATGAGAAAGATAAATAGTAGTAGGCAACAGATACTTTTAATTAGGAAAAATAATATTCATACTTTATCCCTATGGCTAATTGTCATTAGAATACTAATATTTATAAAAAAATATATATTCAGAATTTTTTTTATTGTGAAAGTCATTCACAAAGGCATATTTTATTGGAATATTTTGGAGGTTGTTTTATTGGAACAACCAGAAATGCATAATTAATATTTATTATTAATAGCTTATTTTCTATTTTACCACTTACCTTTCTATCGATGTGGACTTCGAATATAACATCATCTTCAATTGGTTCTTCACTTAATATTAAACCATGATTGAATTCGACAAAATTTCTAACAGCAGTAGAATTGTCGTGTAAAAGTGTCACTCTGTCACCACACCGTCTATGGAACCGCATTTTGGAACCAACACTTTTTATGTACGTAAATGTTTTATTTAGATGCCATCATTACTGTTACTGCACTTGTAGACCTTGTAGTTGCCAACGACGCCATATAGGAATACACAAATTTAGTTTAAATATGTAATTATTTAAGGAATGCATGATTCAATTGGAAAAGTAGCAAGTTATTTGTATACTACGAACAATTATCCTATGATTTTGACGCACACACAAATTATGTTAAAAGGCGTGGAATTATTATTTTTATATAGAAGAGGTTCTGAAGTTCAGACTTCAGAATTCAGGTTCAGACTAACTACGATCGATATTCGATATCAACTAGAGATGCCCGATGATCATCGATTTTCGATGAACATCGATGTTAGCAGTTAAAATATCGATGTTTTAACATCGATGATGCATTAAATTAAACATTATTTTTATATTGGAACAACGATGTCATCATGGATACATAAACGTTATTGGGTGGAGGGGTTGTCGACTCGCGCGTCTCGTTTTTTTATTTATTGATGACGATATGTGCAAAAAAAATCGTTGTTGGCTGACATCGATATTGGTTAACATCGATGTTTTTCTTTCGATTTTTATCGAACATCCATGTTTTAGCTTCGATGTTGACATCGATGATTTTCTACAACGAGCATCCCTATTATAAACATAGAACACAATACATATACATATACCCAAACGGATATAATTATCTTAGCATAGAGTATAGACTTAATAGCATTTATTATGCCACAGGTGAAAGATTTCTATTGTCTATTATGTAAACAAAATATGCCTAAGGAAAATGTATTTTGCTATGAAATAATGCTCATATATTTTGGTTCCCATTAGTGATTATATAAATGGAAAAATATTAAAAGAAGTAGTCAAGTCCGATTAAGAAAATATCTTCTTTTTTCTTTAATAACCACGACCAGTTCAAAACGAAACTTTAGTTAATTTTTTTCATATTAGACGTACGATATATATCCCTGCTATGGATGTTTTGAATTACTAATATATTTTGAAACTTTACATTTACGTCGTTATCTCGTGCATATCTCAGTTGTTACCTTTATTTACGCATTAAATATTTAAATACAATGTCCAGGAAGTGTAGAAAATTGCCAGATTTACTTTCATTTGTGTTTTTCATTTCTATTACAGATCTCAAATGAAAAACATATTCCTTTTTACTAATAAATCTGTATTATATAAAAAGTGCATAATTAAATTAAATATAAAACACAATAAGTATAAAGTACTAAAAAATATATTTTTATAAAATAAAAAAATCATAAATAAACATAATCTATTAATCAATTAAGTACATGAACGTTATGTGAATATTATTCGCAATTTAACATATAAATGCAAATCCTATTTATACAGGTGATTACATAACATTTTAACAGAATAATGGAGCAATTTGCACAATAGAGTCAATGACTAAAATCGTTCTAGAAGTAACGAGATGATGATACTCCTGGTTATGTGTTATATGGTACAGCATGACGTATCGTTCCGAAACAAATTTGTTACAAGAGTTACGAATATATTTATCTTTCGTGTTACAATATTTACATGGCTGAGTGTTGTAATAGGTAATTAAAAAAAAATAGGCATTTTATCTTGTTTAAAATATTTTATTTTTTAATCAAGGATAATTTGATTTAAGTGCTGATTTAAGTCTACGAGGGGGAGGGCTATAATCAGGATCTGGGACTGGAGGTACTGATGGCCAGGGGTCCCGTCGCCATTGAGGGTCATTTGTAGGCGTAGGTGGTTTCGTCTGTTCGGGTCTCTTTGGTTCCTCTAAATAGGAGAAAGGTCGCGCTCCTAGTGCTGGGCCAGAGTTAATTTGATTGTGCAGCCATGAGTCGGAGCGGTTACTGGAACGACTATAAAAAAATATATATATTTCTCATTATATAATCAACAGAGGATAATTGACAATTGATTAATAGAAAAAGTGGTTTACTATGGTTATTGTAGGCATAAATAAGGCTCAAAAGGAATCCAAGAGTATAATGTCGTATTTTCAGGTTTACTATTAATAGTAAGCCTGTGGTAATTAATTACCACCAACATGTCGATTGCCTGTAGCGATGTTGTGGCTTCGATTCCTACTCGAGAAATGAAATATTTAACATTTTCATTTCTTACCTCTGGTGTCGAGGCAAAGCGCGACATTGAGTTCCGCCACTCAATATGCAATGCCTCCAGAATTCGGCGGAAAGTGGAGAGCGGAGTGTTTTAACAATACTACCTTACTGCTCCCTCTACCTACCTACCTTGCTACAGGCGGGACACAGCGTGAAAAAAATTACAAAATAAAATTAAAATATATAATTAACTAAATATATTGACTTTTACTTACTTTATTTCACCATTTTCTCTAAATGGTATACGAGGTGGTTCATCGTTAATAAAAGCAGGGTTTGTTTGTGGCTTACTAAAAAAGTTAAATATTAAATTAACATCCATACCTATATTATAAATTTGAAAGTAACCCTGTCTGTCTGTCTGTCTTTTACGCAATCAGGGCCAAACCGCTAATTCAATTGTGATAAAATACTCATATAGAGATACTTGAGGGTCTCGAGATGAACATAGGATACTTTTTTTTCTCATATTTGTAATATTTTCGATATATACCAATATATTAAAATACTTATTAATTTGACATGTAATTTATTCCGCCATGTTAATAACAACCGTCCGTTGCTAAGCAACGATTTGCAAAGTTTGTTGTTAGAAAATGTCACCCAAAATGAGCTTGCTAAAAGCTTCTCTCTATTGAAAACCGAAAATAATTTCATAAATATAAGTATTTAATAAATATTCGTATAGTCCAAGCGGGCGTAGCCGCGCTCGGGTCCACTAGTATATTATAAAACAAAGACGCATTTCGCCTCTGTCTGGCCTTTCTAACTCTTCTTCTTCTAAACCACCAAACGGATTTTGATGCGGTTTTCACCGTTAGGTCAAGTATTTCTCAGAGAAGGTTTATATATAGTTTATTATTTGTACATTCTTATGTAATTAACATAAAGAAGATAAATGTGTATAAAATCCTACCCGTTGAGACACTTTCGCGCATGCGCTGCTTTAATGGTAAGTACTACATGAAAATAATGTACTGGAGTATTGTTCCTCTTAATAAGATCTAAAAAAAGTCAGCATATTCGTATCTTTTAAGGATAACGTGTAGTGATCATATTTCTGTCTAAAAATAGTAATTTCAATACATTTTTTATTGTGAGGGATATTTTTCCATAATGGTATTAATCCTTATCCTTTAAAATACTTTATTAATTTCCTACGTTAACCGAAGATAAAATTTGCTTTTTTACTATTTCCAAATTGCGAATAGGTTTAGAGAAAAACGCATTTAATTGTTGACACATCACGCCGTTGACACATCAACTGTATCGAGTCATGTTTTACTTATCCCTTACTCTCAGCATATAAATAAGTATATTAGTTACGTTAGCCATTTAATGTAGATCATTTGATGATTTTTTAAGCTTACATACTCCAGTTTCGATATACTGTGTAACCCTTCGATAGCTCAGTCGGTAGAGCGGTGGACTGTAGCGGTCCTTAGGTCGCTGGTTCAAATCCAGCTCGAAGGTGATCATATCTATGACGTACTGACCTTTTGTTCATATAATATTTAATCAATTATTTTTTATTACTATTTACAGTTTCATAAAAAAATACTATATAGAAATATATACTATAAAAAAAATACAACATAAAGATAAATAAAAAATTACATAATTATAACATTTTAATTCAGAGGAAGAAATGTGCGAAGTTTTACAATTTATAATTTATTTGTCTACTAACAAGTAACAGTAATGTATTTCCACGCGACATAGTTGTTTACATCTTTCGTTAAAGTTTTCTGTCTTTTGTGTTATTTATTTGTGTTTATTTTAAAACAATTGGAAAATCCTTATTGGAACTACGAAAATGCGGGTTGCATTAGGGTATAATTAATTTTCACATTATCTTATGTGCTTTGCAAACATACATTATATGAATAATTCAGTAGTTAAAGCGGGCGAAGCCGCGAGCGGGTCGCTAGTATATTTATAAATATGAAATTATTTAGGGCAACTGCGTGACGTAGGATTGATGGAGATCGTAAAATAATTAATAAAAAATGTGACTGTTACATAAAATAGTTCGATTATTTTATATAAATTTCAATTTTACGATGTACTCGTATACAAAAAGCGCAACGACGAGGATTAGGAAAACCATATTGCACACAATATTAAAGATATTGCGTATTTGGTAGTGAAAAAAAAAATAAAATAATTACTATTATTACTATAATTAGTACACTATTCTTTCCAAGATGTGAGATGCAAAAAATAAAAAATAATATTTATAAAGCTTACCCTCTGCCCATATACAATTCGTTGCGTTGTGGATTCCAAGGATCCTCTGTTCTTTTAGGCAATCTAAAAACAATAAAGAAAAATGTTTTTATATTGCTAAAAAAAAATATTGATGTTGAACAAAAATGACTTACGGTTTTTGGTAGCCCGTAAATATGTTATTATTGCGTTGAGAGTTCCACGGATCTTCTGTTCTGCTTTGTGTACTACAAATTATTAAGTTATATTTAAGTAAATTTGGTCTTCTATGTAATCGAAGTATTAGTAAAGTACTTGTACATACTTTTAAAACTTAGATATTTTTACGCTATGCGTACCTACATAATTATCTTTATATTTTACAAGAAATAAAAACAACAAAAAGATACAATCTAAACTAAATGTATAAGAAAGATACTTTAAAAATATTTTTAATTAATACTTATTGTCAACTAATACTAGTAGTAAATTAAATTTATCTTAACATTATAAAAATTAACAACTTACTTGAAGGCATTGAGCACTCCTAATTTGTGGATAGAATGCTGAAAAAGAAATCCGAATATTAGTTTAAGTAATAAATTCATTTTATATATTATAAATATTTTTTTTATATTTACGTATATACCTCATCTTCAGTTATTTTTTTCTGATACTCTATAACCTGAATGACGAGCAGGACCAGGAGAATGATGTTGATAATGTGCCCGATGTAGCCCTTAAGACATACAGTCATAAGAAGAAGAGCTCCGAAGCGTATTAAGTCCATTTGGTAATTTACATCTAACCCTGGCTCACTGATTACCTATAAATCAACAATTATTTTTTTACAGTTTTATCAAAATCAAGAAGTAACAAAAAACGAAAAAAAAGAAGAAACAAAAAAAACGTTAAAAATTCTATTAATTTTATTTTCAATTATTCATTTTCGATTCCTAATAGGTATAGGGACGAATTTGGAGAGAACCTAGTGCCAAATATTTCTTATTTTTTGCTCAATTTTCGGTTCATAGCGTGTTAAGAGGTGAGAGAACATCACCCTTTTTCTTATTGTTACCAAAGCGAGGAAATGACAATGTTTCATTCCGGTCCGGGTGTGTGTTTTTCAAATCAACAACTAATTTAAGAACATTACACATAAAAATAGATATTACCAATGTCTTCCTAGCACTTTGATAGTCCATTCCAAAGTAAACTCCAAATGTCAAGTCCACTACTAATGAAGCAGTGCATAAACCAACGTATATATAAGCAATGATATCTACATGATGCAGCGGCTTTTCGTTATTTAAAGCTGCGGATAAATAATATAGCATTACGTTTATATATAAAGAAGATAAATTATAAAGAAAATAAAAAGAAAAAAGAAAATCAATTATAATATATTTGTGTGAAATATACATACCTGAAATAAGTATAATAGCAGTCAAAAATGTAACTACAGCAAATACTAACATCGTTATAGTTAGTATAAAAACTATTTGAGATTTAGTAAAATCTGGATCAATTAACGCATTTTCACAGTCGTCATCTGAAAATTATTGTTTTGTGTTTATTTGTTTTTTTTAATAAAGGCATGACTATATATAAT
The DNA here is from genome assembly GCA_016802625.1 of Heliconius numata. Taxonomy (NCBI): domain Eukaryota; kingdom Metazoa; phylum Arthropoda; class Insecta; order Lepidoptera; family Nymphalidae; genus Heliconius; species Heliconius numata. The sequence goes on from JAEBDU010000021.1 coordinate 894,014, forward strand.
ACATGTGCATCAACATGAAAAAATGAAACTTAATCTACTAAACGCTATATCAAGTACCTTTAAAGCTTAAAATTTTAAAAAATAAAAAAACATTAATTAAAATATATACATTTGATATTTTTATATTTTTCAATAATTATGTTTATTTTTACTTTATTTTTGCATAGTCTCAATCTCAAAATACAAATGGATGTATCATATAATATAAAAGAAGGACATAATAATTGCCAATCAGTGCCTATGCTTTAACAAGCGTAGATTAAAAATATAATAAGCTTTACTATATCAATACAGAGCACAAAAGGATCGTACAACCGGGAAGTATTAAAATATAGGAAATTATACAGTTGTAAATACTTACTTAAAATATAGATCCTGATTATGGTAAGCAAAAAGTACTGTGCACCATTTGAAGACTCCAGCGAGCCCGACGAGCAGTCATATCGAAATATGAGGGCTAGCGTACATAGTACTACACTAATCAGCGAAAAAACCTTTCAAGAAATAAAATAGCATAGCATTATATACCATATAATATTGAAAAATTAATAAGTATTATATAATATTAATTTTTCAGCTTTGTATGATCGCATCTTTGATGTAATCGCATTGCAGAATATTAATATGTAAAATAAAATAAATATATATAGTCTAGCATTATACTAAAAAATGTATAACGATTGTGAGTTCAAATGTCCAATTTTATAACACTCGAAACGCCATTAATTAAGAACTGAACTGAACTGAACAATTTATTAAGTTAACTTAATTAAGCTTAACGCTTGTGCCACTGCGTCGTGACTGGCCCCTAATAAGATAGATAATAGATACAAAATCGTTTTGCACTTATCCAACAACAACAACATAGCTTCACGCTTTATCCCTAGTGGGGTAGTCAGAGAGAACGGAGCGTCAAACGCTACGGTCTCTACATATCTCTTTAACCTCGTCCACTGTCATCAACCTCTTCATACATGTCCTCCGGGGGCCTCATGCTTTTTACGTCATCTTCCTCCATTATCCTCGATACTGTGTTTTCGAAGGTCAACCGAGGTCTCCACCTAACTCTCTTACCGCTCACTTTTCTATCATAGATCTTTTTTGCCATCCAACAGTGTATACATCAAAGACGGGCTATATAAAATATATATATAAGTACCTACTTATTAGTGAAATGGGCAGTCGCAAAATAAAACATTACCATGTTCTTGTCGATATTAAAAAAATAAAATTAAAAACGATGAGTCAAACTTTCGCTCGTATCTGCTAGTACGACACATCATGGTAGAAATATTTTAATGATTTATTATTTCGCACTAAAATTATACCTAAATACTTGAGATTAAATCAACGTTACATATGAAAGAGTGTGACAATAAACAACTATTAAAACTTACAATGGTGAGTCCTCCAGAGAGGCATCCCGTGATGACCAATCCAGGAGATATCTTCAGATTATTATCCATATTCTATGCTACGATGGCCACATTAACGACACGCGTGACACCGCCCCACTGTCCGTGCATAAAGAGACTATATCAATGTTAATAACATCACGATAATTATTATCGGTATCAATAAACCATATAATCTTTATAAGCACATTGATAACGAGTAAATTTAATGAAATTCAAGGAATTCCTGGAAGCTAGACTTTTGCGTATAGCGTTTTGTCTGCTTTTTTAAATTATCTGGGTATTAATATTTTAATTAATTATAAGAATAATATAGAGAGTCAGTAGTAAGCTTAAGCTGTAACTAAAATGTTTTTTGTTGGTCGAGATCTCATTGCTTAAATCTGGTGCGTCTGGTGGTCAAATGATGTGCGATTGACATAAAAGACATATGAGTGCAATTTTCTCCAAAAACGCATTAGAAAAAAAATTATTGAAAGGTGATGGCGGCAGGAGAACGCTAATATAATCTATTCTTCTAATCATGTATTAGTAGAATAGATGTGTTTATTAAAAATAAGATCCCTGCAGATTTAAGCAATGGGATCTTAGGCCATTATGTCATCGTTTTTGTGGCAACGCAGCTGGAGCTCACTTACCATCAGGTGACCCGTACACTCGTTTGCCATAAGTTTTCTTTTTCATAAAAAACATAGAATGCCTCTATATGAATAATAAAACCTCATTATATAGTGACAGCATTTGACAGCATTTGACAGGTGCATCCACCATAGAAACATGTAAATATACTACAATTCACTTAAAAACATGTTATGCCAAGTCCAGAAGCATTGTTATCTTTCCTGTTAATTCTGGCATGGGGTTGGCGGATTGGCAGCTCTATTTTTTCTAGCACTTCTATTTCTGAATTAATAACACCAACGTGTCTTGGAAATAATGCAAAATTGTTTGTTGCTGCTTTGCAAATAATTGTAGCTTTTATTTTGAACCTCATGCCGCTGTCCGAGTTTCCTCGTCTCAGCCTCGCACATACGATTTTAAGCATTCCCTCACAAGCGTACAGCCTGTACTACGCCAATCGGTACATTGGACCTGCACTGGAAAGTCGAAGAGTAGCTATCTTTATCTATATTGTAACAGTTTTATGTATTTTGGAAACAGCTTATAAAATTAATATTGACTGGAGCCGTATCGAATAAGAAAACTAAATCATTTCTTATATATATTGATAATATTGATTAATAAAAACCATTTACATTATTAAGATTTTTATTATAAAATTAATGAGTTACAAAAATTACTTTCTACTCGATACATAAATAAAATACACTCATCGTTTTAAATAATATTATAATGCTTAACTTTCATATATCTCATGCAAATGAGATGTGAAAATTTTTGTAAATTATTTTTGTATATTATATATGTAAATATAAAATAAACCAATGTATATAATATAATTTTTATAACAAGAGCATAAATTATGAACATAATATTAAGGTTTTACTTTTTAATATGATATTATTTAATAAAAACCATTGCATATACATACATATATGTAACGTATTCAATAATACCACATTTATTTGATGAGCTCTACGAAAATTCTCAATTTTAGAAATTCCAAGAGAATTTCTTGTCATAGTTTTTATATAACAATAAATATACAATAAGTATAAAAATCTTACAAAATATATCTTAAAAATTAAACCAATAAATTGATTACGCCACCACACTAAAAAGTTTTCTTTCTGCCTTTACTTTAGTATAAAACATCGAACTCTGTAAGAGGTGCTGTAAAACAAATTTAATTTTAAATTGTTATAGTTATACATTATAATATATATAGGTAGTATTTACTTAGTACTTATATGTAAAATAGTATAGTTAACTAACATTTTGTCTGTTGTGAAACAAAATAGTTTCGTTTTTGAGTCAACGAACTCAGGCTAGAGGCTGCGCGGTGGACAGCTGAAATAAAAAAATATAAAAAATTTAGTTCCGCAAGCCTTCAGTTGGTGGGACCCAAGCATATTATATTATGGCATATTTATTAGATAGTAAAAGCTAAACATTTCCTTACGCTTCTTCTAAACCTTGTGTTCGGTACAACACCAATTACTTACGAAACTTACACGCTTTTCTAAAAGAAGGTATAGCGGTATAATCAGGAAGCGGTACCGGCGGCAAGTCTTCGTCGGAGGGCAGCTGGTCTCGCATGCGGTGCGCTGAAGCAGGAATGTATGCCCAGGGCAGCTGGCCTTGCAACTCCGCTGCAGTCCCACGTCTCCTGTACAGTGAAATATTACGGGAATCAGAAGTAACCTCAAAAGTATTTTTTTATATATGAGTATGTAAACTGGTTATCTTAAAATTAAATTTAATAAATTACTTTTTTAATTAAAAATAAAAATCATACTACAATGGTATGATGGCGGAAAATGGATGGCTGACCAAAACGGAGATGGCGGGACGAGCTGGATCATTATAGGCCTGACTGGTGCTCAATAGCGCTAAATAGACCGGAATGGAAGAAGTGGAGAGAACCCTTGGCCCAATTGGGATGATGTAGGCTAGGGAAAAAGAAAAAAAAAATGGTATGATGGTGGTATGGTGGAATGTCGAGAACACTCACTCTTTGTTGAACATTGGTACAGCAGTTTGGGTTGTTTCGTTCAGCTGCGGCAAGGACTGGGTGGCTCGAGGAGGAGACGTCCGCCCAGCGGTGTCTATCACCGCACTGTCTAAGCGACGCTGTTGCTCCGCTATCATGTTCTCCAACCTTTGAGGTAAAGAGAGTAAATTCTCGGGAAAATTCACTGTACGCTTTTTATCATCTACATGATGATGATGATGTGTGCGTGGTGATCTGCAGAAGATTTAATACACTATATATTGTGAAATATTTAGATTACAGTGGCTTTTAGTTTAAAAAGGATTGATAATGAACGATGTTGGTATGTAGAACAATCTTAAAGATCTTACTTTTCAGGTGATGTATCTAAGGAATCCGTTGCAGAAAACCTCCTAAGAGTTGGGGCCTCTTTTGCAAATAATAATTTCTTCCAACCACGAAACGCTTGATTAAAGCCTGCTCTAGGGATCCTTTGGTTATCATCGTCTTGAGTGCTATTATTATCTTGTGGTCTGGAGCCACTGGACGCTTCAGTAATATTGGAGAGAGCTAGCGATGTTACTAATTTAGATCTCTGACTTTGTTGCATACTTTCTGTTACTACTTGATCCGACTCATCTATTGAATTTGGCTCCATAGTATCTTGTAATGGCGGTGGTTGCGAGCGGGTAATTACTGGTGTACTTTGAACTTCGGCATCCTGAGTAGCAACTTGTGTGACAGTTGTGGAAGGAATTTGAGAGGCACGTGCTGCATTTTCAACCTGTTAATAATAATAATAGATTATTAAATTTATAAATATTATCTTTACTTTGAAAAATGGTATTAAATAATAATTGAAATATTGTCCTTACAAATATTACATCAGCTTTGTTTGTTCCAGTTTTATCAACAGCAACAAGTACAATAAGTACAATATTGATGAGAAAAAATATCACGAAACGTGAATATAAAATGACCATAATCCAAGCAACAAGGGACGTGTCGACCTGTACGTTGCCCGTACCACTAGTGCTTGCGCCTATATAATTCGTTAAGTCCGTCAAGCTCTGAAAGATATAATACATGTTATCTATCTATATATATAAAATCGAAAGGTCACTCACTCATCACGAAATCTCAGAAACTACATGTGCTAGGAATCTCAAATTTTGCATAGGAGTTACTTATAGGACGTAGGTGCTCGCTAAGACGGGAATTTGCAATATTCGACTTCTAAGGGGTTGTTTTTGGGGTCGAAAGTTTGTATGAAACTTCGTTACTACAAATGCTAGGAGTCTCAAATTTTGCATAGACGTCACTAGGACGTAGTCATGGAGACAGAAATAATAATAACATAGTTCACGCGAGTGCAACCGCGAGCGGGCCACTAGTATATATATATATATATACATATATATATATATTAAAATGAATTAAATTAAATAAATAAATAATAAAAATAACTTACTCTTGTATAAAAAGAATCATTTGCAAAAATAACAATAGCAACAACATCTACAGCGCCTACAGTTATGGATATCAGGATCCAGGGCCAACGTATTGGTTTTGAATTATTACTCTTTGCACCACCAGCTGTAAATCAAATATGTTATTTTTAAGTATATTTCCATAAAATAAATGTATAATTAAATAAATGTATTATCGCCACTAACTCATCAACACCGCACTGGTAACAAGCCACAGCGCGCCCAAGCCTAAGCTGACGCAGTTGATGAAAAACGTTCGTGTAACTGTTAGTGGCTCTGATGTCATTAGAACAAAAGCCTGATCTGTCATGCCATCTATCGCCTGGCCAATATTAATTCTCGTGCCACATTGACCTGGATCTGCAAAATTAATGCAAAATTAAAATTCACTGGTAAATTGAAATATATTGGATAAATTAACGTAAATCATACATATATATATATATGTACTTACTGTGTAAATATAATATCTTAATGAAGAGAAGTGTGGGCAGCTCGCGTAAAAAATTAATTAGACAGAAATATTGTGCTAGAGACATGGAGGTGAAGATTACTTGTATCATAGCTTGCAACTGTAACAATAAAATGTGCTATTTATTTACTATTTCCTAAGACTATTGCACTTGAATTACAGTTTCTTAATAAAGGTTTTTAATATATGTGAATTATGCTCTTTCAGCTATTGTTCTATGTAGGGAACACATACATACATACTCATTCCTTACAGTTTTTTATTACCTTTTCTTCCTTATTTTTCTTTAAAAAATATATATATGTAAACTTAGTATTCTACTCGAAATATATAATGTCCAAAATATATAAACTCTATCTTGAGGGAGACATAGAGAACTAATTCATAAATGTCCAACTTCAAAAGTCCATTATACATTATTGTTTAGTAGTTACTTTCTTTGTGGAAAATAGAAAATATTATATTTCTCTTTTCTTGAGGATCTCGGGTTCAAATGAACATGGTCTTTTGGAAAGCGTGGGGACACAGGTCCAACAGTTTTTTATTTTAATTACGTTTGAGTAATAATTTAACTAATAAGAAATTACTGTCGTATAAAAATGGCATCGCTATCCTTAAACAATATTTATTTTATCATTCACGATATGCACGATTTTATTAACCTCTTTTTTTAGTTTTTAACCGACTTCAAAAATAAGGAAGTTATCAATTCGACTGCATTTTTTTTATAGTTGTCAATAACGTTTATGATTATTGGATGTGGGGGATTTTATAAATAAAATGTAGGTATGAATAAAACTATTTATATAAATACAAATAGAATTAGACATATACAAAAGTGACTAAAATCACATATTTTTGTAATCTTATTGAGATAAACATAATTAAAATTATCAACGTAGATAGGTTTTTTTTTTATTTAAGAACATTTGAAAAGTTATACGTCTCTTACTTCGGTAATAACTCCCAAAAAACATGACATACTTAGGTGCTTCCTTTTATAGATTGCATTGATGACTATGGATGTGTTTATTATACATCTTTTTCTTTTATAATCATAATATTGTCCAACAAACGATAGGATAAGAATTTGACTATACAAAATGTCGGTGTTCAAGGTTAGATAAAAAATAGTAAATTGTATAAACGCATAAGTAGATTGTAGAAGAACTAATATTATGATAGTAATATTATTCTTATGAAGAATAAAAAAGATAATATGTATTCTAAAAAAATATTTTTATGATTTTGGGAATTGCAAACTAGTTATTTTCAATTCTATGCCAAATTAATTTGAATCTATCTAATATTACAAAATTATTACCCATATACCACTACCTACCTACAATTAGGGAAATATTTCAAGAAATATTCAAAAATAGATTCATGATATTCTCATCAAATATTAAATAAACAATCCCAAAGTGCATTAAATGAGATTGAAAGAAAAGAGAGCAGCATTTAAAAAGTGTTCATTCACAAAGCATAATATATAAATATTTTATTAAAATAAAAATAAAAATATTATATATTTTAACAAAATATATAATATTTTTTTAAATTACAGCAGATATGATTTTTCTTAAATTTGAAGTTCTTTATGTAGCGAAAGCTACAACAACTTTACTACAATATCTATTTACTAAGCCTGTTTGTTTTACTTGGCACCGACTTCAAAATTACTAAAATCTTTGTAATATTATTTTTCACTTTTTAGTTCGTTATTGAAGTCAGTTTTTCTTTGTGTTAAAAAATAATTTATTCTAACACTAAATTATATGGACTCCCTAACAAAAGATATGTAAATAGAACCGACAATTGCCCCTTTAAGTCCGCCTGACCCACTGACATCTGAGACGACACAGTCGATAAGGCTATTCATAAATTTTAGACAATTTAATATCATTATTAATAATATGTAAGAACTATTATAATTAATATTTTGATCTATCTATCTATTACCTATCGATCGATTCGTCGAAAAGTCACTGATGCAATTTTTTTTTGTCCTAAGAAAATTATATTTGGCAGTGGCAGTGACTTATGGATAACATGTAGCACATAAGAACGGATTATACGAACTTCATTCTCCAAAAAGGTACAAAACAATTAATACTGAATGTTTATTATGATACAGTTTTTTTTTTTTTTTTTTTTGAGCTTCAGAACTTAACTTTGGACAAATAAGAAATAAAGAAATAAAAAAAAAGAAATTTTGGACACCAAAAAATAAAGTAGGTAATATGTAAATGTTTGACATGTTGCATTACTACATTTAATAGGGACAATTATTATTTTTGGAGACATAGTATTTTAATATTAATTAAATTAAGATGAATTTAGATTTTTTGATTTTTGGAGATCAAAATGTGGACACTAAATTCGAATCAAATCTTGTAAAGTCCAAATAGCCGGCTGCGTTTCTACTTATCAACATCAGAACGACCTGATAACACAATTGGCTTGTCCAAATTATTTCTTGTGTTCCAATTCTCTACAGTGGTACGCGCGTACGTTTATCTAACACTCACTATATGCTCGCAATACGTCATGTTTATCTTCTATTACGACAAAGATACTGTTTTTTTTAACATATCGATAGCATTCCATTCTTTAAGTTTTACATTTTGTATTAATATAATGTTATTTACTAAAAATATTTATTTATTATTATTAAATCATCATCATCATCATCATCAGCCTGTCCTCGTCCACTGCTGGACATAGGCCTCTCCAATGGCACGCCACTGAGCTCTTATTATTATTCGCTTATTATTTAATAGTAATGGTATATACTCGTATTAAAGACATTATAATTAAATGATAATTATTTTCATAAATAATATGTTTGAGGCTGGTCGTGGCGCAAAGGCACAAGCGTGTAACTGTAAACGCAACAGGTTGGAGGTTCGATTCCCACTCGAGGAAATTAAATATTACATATTTTCATTTCTTCGCTCTGGTGTCAAGGCAAAGCGCAGTGTCGAGTTTAGCCACTCAATATGCAATGCCTTCAAAATTTAGCACAAAGGTTCCCATGTTCTCATTGCATACCCTCGCCTCTTTGCATATGTGCGAAATACAGCGTGAAGCTTTAGCTTCTTTCTTATCCTTTCTTTCTCTTCTTTAGCTCTTTTCTTTAGGAAACAAAAATATGTAAATCTTTTTTAAAAACAACACACACGTTATTATAATTTTCTGATTTTTTAAATCGATTTTCATGTAATGAAGGTACCTATAGTTTTTTATTTTCTCTATACATAATTGGCTCTTCTCATTGTTCAAATTAATAAAAGTTGAAATTATATTTTTTGGAACATTATTTTTGATATTATAATGATAATAATATTATAGTTCAGTATAAAAAACAAGACATTAGGTAAATAAATTACATAAAAAAAACCTAAAAAAATATCAAATTAGACATTCGCACAATAAAACATCCAAAAGCATTGCCGTATTAAGATATACGAGACATAGGTAGTATTAAGTACATTCGCAAATTCTTATATTTAGTGTATATTATCTAAACAAATTGACAACAGTATATGAAATCACATAGGAAGATCTAACAAGAGTTAAGTACTAACTAAGTAAGTACTATTAGCAAGAAAAAAGAAGGATAAAAAAATAATAATTTATTTCTTTATGTACTTCTCTTTCCTTCTTTCTTTTGAATTCCTAACCACAACTAAGCTGTTCCATCGTTTCATAATAAATATTCTTCAAAAGTTGACTTACCAAAGTGGTGACTCCCGCGATTATCATAAGTTTATATCCCATTTTGATTTGTTACAAAAAAAAAACTAGCACATAATTATTGTATAACTAAATGAGAATTTTAAATAACATTTACAAGTTTAAATGTAAAATATTAAAATATATCTAAATCTATCTTAGTCCGGGTCCTACGAAGATACGGCCAGCATCGCACTGCGTCTACAAGCAATCTTTCGATTCTCAGGCGATAAGATCTACAATCGCGACCAGGTGAGATATAACTAAATAATGATGTTATATCGTATCACATATATTAGATACACTTTCATTGAAAATTGAGCTAACATCGGTATTGCAACATACATAATATTTAGTACTCAGTACTATATATATACTATATAAACATGGTACAGGAACCGAAGAGCTACTTTCGGGAGTTACTCGAACGCGGCAGATTAATATACTGGGGAATTCGGACTCGGTTACGTTCTTCCACCAAATACAAGCCCCTTATATGTGGCCGCCCGTCTAGGATAAAGGATCAAATTCGTAAAAAAAATATCATTTGAAATTTTCGTCAGATTAGAGTAAAGTAAGTTAGTTACATGGTAAATCGTGTATATTCATATATATATGACAATTGGAGAGTGACGTAAAGGAGAGGGAGTGCGTGGCTAATTTTTGGATTTTTAATTCAAGGATTACAAACTCCCGCAAAACTCGGGATTTGAATCATCGGCTCCCCGTCTAGGAATTTTTTTTATGATGAAACAAACTTTTATTATAACAATTCTTGTTATGTCGGTGCAATATGAGACTTCTTATTAGGCTAATTAGTGTAATGTCAACAAATTTAAACAATGCTCATATTAGATATATATAAACTGAAAATATATATAAAGTGTGAATCTTATGTTGTTTTACTTAAAGTAGGTCATTTATTTCTTTTGGATAACTGTTAAAGAAGACAATGTTTGAATTTAAGGTAATTTAAATTATATTATTAAACTTTTGTTAATAATTAGTATTTGTTTACGTTAAACTAGTTGATATTTTTAATACACATCTATCTATTTAAAATTGTCTTAAATGCTAATTGCAGATTGTTGTGCTCATGTTATATTTTAATGCAGTCTATAATTCAGTCATATATGAACAAAAAGAGAATAAGACACTACCAAAGGATATGTAAGTTCTTCTTATACGATTTTTTAAAAGTAAATCGACTCTTTTGTGTTAAGGAAGAATGATATAATTGTTAGTTCAATGCAGTACAAAATTGTTATCTATGTTGAATTTTCTATCTTTAATCTTACTCTTATTCTAATTATATTTTTAAATTATTTATAAAATCGTAGGTACGTAGTGCGTGCAACTGTTTACCAAGTCGGAATTCTTACTAATCAAACGAATGAAAATGCAGAAAGTAGCTCGTAAGTACCCTATTAATTTTGATTCCCTTTATAATGTCGAAATAGGCATTTTTTGCGATGTAAACGGCCATATCTTTTTTTAAGTAAATGTAGAAATACGATTTTTTTTAGGAAATCACGGGGCCGTAGATCTGAGTACCTATATGGTTTGAAATTCAACTAGATATCTCCAAGAATTCTTGAGATAAAGGTTCTAGACAGACAGACGAATAACAAAGTAATCTTATAAGGGTTCCTTTTTTCTTTAAAATATACGGAACCCTAAAAATGGAAGATACCCCGACTCTAAAAATTACTACCTCGTCTTGGCAAAGTGCTTCTTGCTCTTAAACTGCTGATCATTTTTTTTAAAACAGACGACGATCTTAAGATGTAATTAAAACGGCACCTCAAGATCACTATTAAGGCTGATCTCAGAGTTGAGAGCGAATTAGAAATACGCGCCTTAATATATTAAGTGTTCTGTTTAGATTTATTTTTGTATATAAGCATGCACGATCCATGCATCTATTACAATTAAATAATTTAATAGAAACATAATATTTTTGTTATAGAGGGCATCAAGAGGCATTTACTATTTATCATAAAAATGGTAGTGGCATTGACTTAAATTCCATACCAAATCCTTTATTGACAAATATAACAGCAGAAAAAATGGTTGGCCTGTTACCTGCAAACAATGAAACTACACCGTGGACTGTATTGAAGCAGCTTGTCTCGAAACCTCATATTCAAGGTGCTTAAAATAGTCTCCTGGCGCAGGGGCTAAAGTGTAACTGTAAACACGACTGTTTGAGGATTCGATCCCCATTCGGGGAAATAAAATATTTAAATGTATATTTACATTTCTTCCCTCTGTTATCGAGGCGTTCATTTCTAACACGCAATACCTCGAGAATCCGGCGAAAAGTGGGAACGGAGCGTCTTAACACTAGGTTCCCTCTGCCTACCCTGCTGTGTGCAGGTTACAGCGTGAAGCTATAAAATTGAATTATAAAAACTATTAACTGAATTAAAACATTATCAATTAGAAATAAAACTTTATTTTTTAGAAAACTCTACTATTCTAATGGATATGAGACAAAATACTAAGAAATCAAGACGCGAGGCAAACACCACCACCAGCACCACCACCACCAATAATAAACCAGTAGAGATAGTTAAAGGCGCAGCTATAATCCCCTCAGAAGCAGGAATACAATCAATTGCGTTGCCACCTCTTGTTATTCTCAACAAAAATCTTTCCAAAATCCCCGTTCCTATACCCAACGTGTCTGTTGTCAGTTATACTAAAGTCAACACATTGGTTAAGTCTCCTTAATTATTTTTACATTAACCATATGAAAATATTATATACCTAAATATTAAACCTACCCATATTATTAACAAATATATAATGGAAATATAAACAATTAATAATTATTTTTTCGATTAATTAATTATTATTTTATTAATTAAGAATACCATTATAGATTATACACGTACGAATAGATACATTGTACGGTACCTAGCAAATATTTATTGATTGTAAACAGAATAAATAGAATCCGATACGTCTTTTTGTTTTATTTCGACGCTGCAAATGCGCACCTGCTGTAATGCGCATGCGCGTTGTTTTGTACTAGCCAAGTAAAAAAGTCAAACAATCTTTTGCAAATCTCTATACAAACTTGTTTAAATACGGTCGCGTTTCGCTTTTGAAAGTATGCGGCAGGTCGGCTCAAACAAAGGTTATCAAATGGTTCACACCGCATGCCCAGAAGCAACGCATGCGTGGCCGCGTTAATGATTTGCCTCTTCCAACCAACAAGATGTGATGTTTTAAACAAAGCCTTATTACACTTCCCTAAGCTAGAATTTGGGGGTCACTGGAGACATTCCATGGAGGTCCTCGGTAAACTTATAACAAGAGTGTGTGGTGGGCGTGCTCGTTCTATATGAGGATGAGTTCACCCAAGCTTAATGAAAGGTGCCCGAGCAGCCTAAGCAATGGCAAAAAACACTTGAGCAGCGAATCGAAAGAAGACTCCTTGGACAATTCTGTAAGTATCTTGTTCTAGAAACAGTATGAAATATGCAAGCTCATGTAAACGTATTTTATTAAAACCGCGACTCAGAAAAGCTAAACTTTACCTTAATTATTATTATGTTGTTTGAAATAAATCAAAATAATTAATTACCTTAGCGCGCCCTACCTACTTACGTATATCATATTGCCAAATGTCAATGACCCGTCCAAGGCCTTTGACAAGTACAAGGGGTATTTGCGCGCTCTATATATTAAATACTTGAGTGATAATTAGGTAATCATTGTTAAATTTACTATTTAAAAAATGGTAATAAAAGTATCAATATTTATATTTTTTTTGTTCATACATTTTTCATCATAATTTGTACCATGTGTTTTTTTTAGATAAGGGAATCATTAAAATCAGAAAGGGCGGGAAATAAGTCCGAGGAAGATTGCAGACGGCGTACTATAATAGTGGAAAAAAAGAACGGCAGCTATGGATTCACTTTGCAAAGCTACGGCATTCACTACAAAAAGGTATGTAAAAGCATTAAGCTATATACCTACGCTATATTGAAAAGATTAAAATATTATGAATATTATTTTTGGCTGTTCTTAATAATATGTTAAAATGTGTAAAGTGAATGTCCAGCGAATGTGTAATGTAAAAAGTATAAACTGTAACTGATTCTTGAAATTGTTATGCTATGCGTAGTATCATATAAAGGATATATATATATGTATTACTAGCGGCCCGCTCGCGGTTTCACCCGCGTGAACTATGTTATTATTAATTTCTGTCTCCATGACTACGTCCTAGTGACGTCTATGCAAAATTTGAGACTCCTAGCATTTGTAGTAACGAAGTTTCATACAAACTTTCGACCCCAAAAACAACCCCTTAGAAATCGAATATTGCAAATTCTCGTCTTAGCGAGCACCTACGTCCTATAAGTAACTCCTTATAGGAATCTCTTAACTTGTAGTTTCTGAGATTTCGTGATGAGTGAATGACCTTTCGATTTTATATATATAGATAATATCCTTTAATGTACATTATTTCTTTTTTAGGAACAGGAAATAGAAGTAATAACATACGTAGACCACGTGGAAGCAGATGGACCAGCTGCCGGAGCAGGTATGCGAGAAGGGGACGTCATCTTGTCCATCAATGGCACGGACGTCGAACGCGCCGATCATGCAAACATTGTCGGTGCCATTAACGCCTGTGATTCCCGTATGAGAATAGTGGTTATATTCGAAGACTGTGTACGCAAAGTTGAATTACATCTTAAATATATCAATATTCAGCGTACTCTACAAGCGAAAATGCGAGAACTGGAACAGCTTACTGTACGAGAACGACACGTCTTCGATACGAATTGGAAAACACACAGTCTGCCATCTCAAAAGAAAAAATCATCACCATCAGAGATAATTTCAGATAGCGAAGAGAATAATATCGCAGAAAATATTAGCCCCGGCTATTGCCGGCCTACATTATCTACTGAGAATGTTACTGCCGCTAAGCCACCTCAGCCTAATGTTTTTATGTATCAATATTTAGATCCAAGATACGGTGCGTGTATTATACAGCCAAATTTACGCACAGGGGGATTCGTAATAACTGTAGGTTCACCGAGGAACAGACGTGACTGCCATCATTACATCCTCAAGACATCTACGGAGTGTCACCGTGCTTCTGAAGTATATAAGCCAGCGAACGGGAAACATACGAAAACTCATAGAAATAGTCACAGCCATGGGTGTGCGCCATGCATGCCAGCTTATAATAATCAAGATGCAAATAGTCTTGAAGCCTACGACTTGGCTAGTCCATGTTGCGATCCACATTGTGTGCCTAACTCTAGGAAGAAGGTACGTCGTAAAAAAGAATGCTCAAAGGAGCATAAAAGAAAAGAAAAATGTCACCAGGTTGATAAGTCAACACAAAAACCGGACAATATCTCACATGCTCACGTCAAGAAAGTTTGTAATGCTGGGCACTGCTCGAGTCGATATCGATATTTAACAACGGAATCAACACAAACGAGTCAGTGTAGCCTGCAGTCCTATGCGACCAGTAATGCTACAGTACCATGTGACAACTCTGCTTCGAGTTACAGTACATCTTTAAGTAGTGATACTCTCTTTTGGGATAACGACCGGTCAGAAGCTAAGTCATCCCCAAAAATCCAATACCAAAGCGCACATCAACATGTTAAGCCAAAATCATGGGATAATTTAACAACGAAAGCAATTGGAGGATATGGCTTCGGCTATGGTTATTTAGACACGGCTGTTAAAAACACTAATAGATCCAAAAGCCATGGTCGCAGCCACGGCGGCCGCAGCGCACAAACTCACCATGACTCCTATCAGCACCATACTCAAGAGAAACATTCCCATAGACAGAACGGCACTCCGCATCACTATCCCGTCTATGGGAGAAGTCACAGCCACTGCCCCCCCACTAAGTCTACTGAGAGCCTGGTCGTAGTGCCCAAATATCAATTAGAAAGCAGCGGGTCAGAAACAAGACTAGCTTGCGATTGCGATTCGATAGAGTACTATCGCCGCATAGGTCCCACTAAAAGTCCTGCAGAAACTCATTCCAATTATTATTCTCAGCGTTTCGTATATCCTACACATTCTTATAAAAAGAAAGACGCGAATGTTAGTTCAGAAATAACTAGATTGTAATAGTTTGAAGAAACGATTGCTCAAATTTCAAAAGAATTTTTCTACGTAAACAATGAAAACTTTTTTAACGCGGGTAACACAATAGCAGTAGTTCATTAGATAAATAAAATTACATTATACTTACATTTGGTGATATTAATATAGCGATGCACAATATAAAGCAATATTTTTTCCCAAAATCAAACTCTACATCGATAATAATTTACACTTGTGTAGGTACGTCATAGAATGATTATTTAATATTTTGTAGGTAATTACTTATTACCATTACCGATCGGATCGATGGGAGTCAACGATTGTACGATACCTTTCGAAATCATTTTATCAGCTTTATACTCGTTGATTTATAGTTTTTAATAAAAAATAATTTATAAAATGATTTTTATTTAAAAAAAAGGCTTTAATTCTTTATTTCTTTTCTTCTATATCAGAAAATCTAATTCTGTTTCTTCAATATAATTCTGAATATGATCATATAAAAAAATACTACAAGTAAATGGTAGTACTTTTTTAATTCTATTTATTCTTTGAGTGTAATTTTCACCATGTTTTTAATATATTCAACCCAACTAATAATTCTACTAGTCGATTGTATTTAACAATGTTTAAAATTATAACTGTTCTATATTTTTACTCTCCACCAAAAATCAGCAGACGCATAGTACCTGCCCCTACCTGTATTTCAATAAAAGGTTATCTATGATTTCCAACTCTCCAAAACAGATTTGACATAAAAAATCTGACCAGCTTTAAATATGTAAATTATTGTTGGGAGGTAAATGCAAAAAAATATTTTCTTTTTTTGCTTGTGATGCAAAAACCAAGTTTTATGAGGTTTCTTAGGAGATCTCGCAGCCTAAATTTGCAAATCGAGTACGCTCTTATCAGGGTCCGTCACTTCCTTATGCGCAAGTATTATGAGTGCTATCATAGCCGAAAGTGGGTGAGCTGTATATCTTTTGTTGAAAGTTCATCTTAGTTCGAGGGTCAGGTGGCGGGCGGTGGTCCAGTACTCCCGCAGAATTCGTTCGTCGTCCGCCGCCATGCGACACCCGCGCTTGCTCAGCCCGTTGTGGCTCGTTATAACGATATTATTAACTTGCCTTACATACACAACCTCAAAATATCAGGTAAAACAAAATGTTAAGTGCTTCTACTGCATCATGCATTCCATCTCAAATTTTCTATATTGTTTGTAGAATTTTCATGAATCAGTCATTCAATTCATTCAACAGTTTCCATAAAATTTTCAACCAATGTGTAATTTTATAATTTTAGTGCAAATCAATGTAATGTAATTTCAGAGCCATTTAGTGTGCAGGAGACCGGACTCTCAGCATTGTCTTGTGTGGCTGATTGGTGAAAATAAAGGAAACAAAAAAACTGGAGCATCATTGAAAACCATTAGGACATATTGTGGATTAAGTCATTCACGATCTGTTGAACATCTTCACAGGAGATATGTCCAGGTAAGACTTATCTATGTGTACTTACATAATCTAAACTTTGATAAAGTTTATTTAAAAAATAATACACTTGTATAATTTTATTTATTTATATTATGCTACGCATACTTGGTGGCTGTGCGAAAAATGTTAAGCTACAATGCATTGCGAAATATATATATCTCATTAAAAAACTTAAATGTGAAATGAGAACCAAGTTAAATGTTAAGTAAAGTATCATTATCCACTTCACCGTCAAAGAATGAATTGAAGAGTTCTGTCTTCACTCGGGATAAGATTTAAGCTCAGAATTTTATTTGTTTACATATCTTTAGGCACGTTCGCTTATATGATGATGTACATAATTGCATATTCACAGCAAACTCTCTCTGAGAATTAAAATGTTAAGTGCTTCATAATTTCATTAATAAATGATGTTTTAAAGAGGCTCTTGATATATCTCTTATCACGAAATGGAATACAAAAAGAATAAGATACATTAGATGTTATACAAGGTGGAAGAGGCAGCGCCGAAACTGCATATAGTGTAAAATTATTCAAACCCAGAGCTAAAGAAATTAATCAAGGTACCTCAACAGTTTGGACGTAGGATTTTTTTTTATTTCACGATTTCTATCCATACCTGTATTTCGTGTGCCGCTTTGACAGGTACTTAAAGTGTGTGCGTGTTTATGTTATACTTTACAAATGGTGTTTTATTTTAAAACGATAGTTTTATTATTTATTTTGTTTGAAAAACTAACTTTTTCATTTTTGGGAATATTTTTTTCCGAATTATATTATATTAGAGTAGTTAAAACTGTGGTTTCATTTAAAGTGGTGCTGACAATTCCACTCTGTATATTTAACATAATATGTATATCTAAGAAGAGAAATAGGTAATTATTATTATTACTCATTTCCAAATTAAAAGGTAATGAATACAATTGTACAAGTAAATAGAAGTATGATTTGATTGGGTATTCTGTATTGATGTGATGATGGGATTGGATATGGATGGATGGCATCCATCCATCCACCAGCCTTTCAACGTCCACTGCTGGACATAGGCCTCCCCTAATTCTCGCCACTCCGTCCGGCCCTGCGTCCTTTCAATCCAGCGGATTCCCGCTGTCTTTGGGATATTACCTATTAATAAGTATATTTTTGCTTATTGTACTGGAACAATTAATCTACAGTTTTGTTGAGGCGTCAGTAGCATATATAAACTTCAAGACCCGTATCATAATCACGCTGACAACATCGAACTGTCCCCAGTTTACAACCTCTCTGTACTCGATCTTGGCTCTATGACGCCTTTAAAAGCTTTCAGTTTTTAGACATTCTCGGTCTTATTAATAAAGATTGTTTATTCTTCTCTTACTCCAAAGTTACACCGGGAGTAGTTAATCCTAGATCAGTCACGGAATAGCTACGTGTCAATAACGGTATTAATAAATACGAAGTAACAATACCATTCTTACTCTGAGATTAAGGTGTATGTAATGGCAACCCATTGATATTAAAAATAAAAAGAATGACCAAATGAGCTGGTCGAACGAAAACACACAGACAGTTGGGTAAATTTTGAAGTTTGACACTTTTATTAACTTATATCAATATGTTATGATAAATACATAATATTATTTATTATTTGAAAATGAGCTTTTAAAAAAAACGCATCCGTTCCATTAACTAGGAAGAAGAAGAAAAGGTAAGCGAATGGAAATATTTTAATATATAAAAAGTATAATTGACAATTTTAGTAATGTTTTTTATATTTTCCAATTGTGCTATGCATGTGGTATTTTTTTAATGAGTAGGAAAAACAAGTAAAGATTTAAGTGACTTCTTGTTCTGCAAAGGTAAATTAATAAGACTGAAAAGTTACTAACTCTCTTGTGATTACTTGATATTTATTAGTTATTTATGTAACAGTATTAAATTGATAACACCTAATTAAAATTTTCAGGGCAACTATGTTGACACAATGGCCAATCACACCAAACTTTTAAAAGATCAAGAACATCAAAAACGAATGGACATATTAGAAGTAGAGTTAAATATCCAAAAAGAGAAATTAAGAAGCGCTATTATAGAGAGGGAGATTTTAGAAATATGAAAGGCGAAAGAATTAATGTAAATTTTATTACATTAAAACCATATAATTTTTTAATTACATTTAATCCGGAGAATTATATTAAATGTGTTTTATTCTTTTTTTACATTTATTGTGGACATCCCATTATCAATAACATGTTTGCCAGACTATAGCAAAATTATCTATGACATTGGTCTATAATTTTTGTCTATTGTTTTGTTACCATACCAACTTATCAAGTCTTGCAAAATGGCTGTGCTGAATAACTCGAGGTGATTAATATGTGATCCCAAGTAATCTTCTTAATTAGTAACCCATAATCTAATAGATTATGGGCCCAGGAGACTAATAAAAATAAAAGATTAAAGAAATTTGCAAAGAAAAAGTTACAATCGCGTATGAGAAGTTTTTGTGACAAAATAACCTCAAAATGGATACCACGCGGTCAATGAGTTTAGAAAAAATTGATGGAATTAACTTTCGTTAGTGGAAGTTTCAGATAAAGTGTACTCTGAAAGCTAAATGAATAGATATTTCGAAGCCTAAACCACAAGGACAGTGTACGGACTGTCTTAAAAGCGGTGGCATGGCAATGTTCGTCATAACTTCTACAATGGACTTCAAACAAATTACTCTTATATAATGTCACCATCTGACAATATAGCTCAACACTAACTGCTAGCGGAGACCCAGGCCCCTTGATGGCACCTGTAATCCCCTCGACCGAAAAAAGGAAGAAGAGGTGGGGATAGGGGAAGAAGAACCGGAGAGAGGACCCTGCCAACTGCCGTATATGATCAACGGCCACCCCCGCAGTCCGCATCTGCAACCCTCCGGCGGCAACCGCACTCTTAGCCGCGCCAGCATCCAGCCGCGCTACTGAACCACAGCGGAGCTCCCATGTTACCATAGACAGGGCCATCGACTCCCTCAAGGAAGTCCTCATTGCCTTGAGTGAGGGTCGTGACCCTATCCAAAAGATTTTAGATGCCATGACGCGCCTTATTATCACCAATGGCTGAGCTTCATCACCACATGATGTTATCAAAATAATAGTAATTTAGATTTGATATTAACGTTTTAAACGTAAATGATAAACCAAGATCGGTAAATGCGTTGCTAGGTGCGGTCCGGGGGTGTCGGGATTTATTCCCGACTTGGCTAAAAGATTCGTGCGGGAAAAAGCAAAAGGAAGTGAACACAACCAAAACCCATGACAATGAAGTCATATATGTTGTAAAATAAAATAAAATGAAAATAAAAAAGCCTTTTATTGACCATTGCCACAGTTACAAGCTTAATATTAATTTATTATAGTTATTTACTTACTCTAAATGTTCTGATCACTCTCTAGTTATTAATACTATATAAGTATATATGTATCAATCGATCAATTAAATCAGCTTTTTCGGGGTCACTGCTGGACATAGGCCTCTCCCATGGTGCGCCAAAGCTCCCGATCCTTCGCCATCCGCATATATATATGTTCATTTATTTTTATGTTTCTTATCACTAGTTTTTTTTTACTTATGTGTAAACATATTTACTTTCTAATTCATTTAATTTTATCTACATGTTACTAATAATATATAAGTGTATGTTATATTTGTATTAAATGTTAAAATTTTTTTCTTAATTCTTACTAGTTTTTTTTGGAGATAATTTTTACTAATTCTAATTTTGCATTAGCGCTGATTAATTGTTACTTTTATTAATTACTTTATACTACACACTCACACTAATTACTTATTACTATTCATTTACTTAATTTTTTAGTTAACTACTATTATAATTTTATTTATAAATTATTTTATTTTCTTATTTTAAATTTTTAAAATTATTTATTAAATATAAATAATTTAGTAATATAATATCAGGCAAGGTCTCCAGACTGGGTATAGGTCTCCTCCAAAGGTATCCACTTTTCTCTATCCAGTGCTGTTTGCTTCCAATTGATAACATTATATATGTTGCTATATATAATAATCTAATCTAATATACATATAATAATCTCAGTCTTATATATAGAAAAAATATATATTTTTTCTTTTTATAGCTTTTTATTCTTTGGAGGGTTTTGGTTGTACTCTTTCGCGGTGACCAGCCGAGTTGGAAGATCTTTTGTTTTTATTTTGTTTCTTTTCTCTTTTCTTGTTAGTTTAACTATGGAGGAGGTGCTTGATTGCTATGCTTGTGTGTTTTGTTATTATTCAATTAACAACTAAATTTAATTACCTTGTTTTAAAATTCCTTCTGAAAGGCTGTTTCATGTTTTAGCTGGTACGTCCTTTTGTTGTATTTTGTTCTTTTTATTTATTTGTATATTTTTCTCTATATTGGTTATAGTAGCATTTTCAGATGATATATTTTATTATTTCATTACCTAATTTACGCTTTTTCCACACAATACAATATAATATTTGATTACAACTGTTTCCTTTATCTCTTTCCTTTTCTTTCTTTATAAATGTAAACGTATTGTAGGTTCCAATTCTACTCGTGAAAATAAAATATTTTTAATTCTCCTCGTTAGTTAGGTAAAGTATGGCATTTAGTTCCGGCACTTAACAAGCAATGTCTTGGATTCGGAAAGAGCTTTTGAGCGCCAATATCTATACACAAGCTTTACCCTACAAAAATAAATAAAATTCTCCCTTCACCTCGTGCTTGCTATATACGGGATGAATCGTGAAGCTTAAAAAAGTATATATTATGTATAATATACGACAAACATAATATAAGATATATCAATAACTAAAAATAAATAACTTATAATACTTGCTTAATGTGTAATGCTTTGGGTGCGTCGAGAAAGGAACTAGGAACTTAATGTTAAGACACTCCGTTCCAATTAAGACATTTCCGTTCTGCACCTTCCGTCGAATTTTGGAGGCATTGGGTGTTGAGTGGCGAAACTCAACGCCGCGCTTTGCCTTGTTACGAGGTCGAGGAAATGAAAATTTTAAATATTTTATTTCCTCGAGTGAGAATCGAACGTTTACAGTCGCTCGCTAGTGCCCCTGTACCATAACTTAACAAAATAATGATAAGGAATTGCCGAAATACTAATATATTAATGTTTAGGGTTATCTCAAAAATGTGTCAAATCTGATACATGTTGGAATACTGACCTAATATTTAATATATACTTAAGTGTCTTATTTGATTTAATATTACTAATTAATAATTATTATGATACTAAATTTACGAAGCCGTCGTAGCCCAGCGGTACAAGGATGTGACTACCGCGACGGTTGTGGGTTCGATCCCCACTCAGGAAGTGAAATATTTATTTACGTTTATATTTTCCTTTCTTCGCTCTGGTGTCGGGGTAAAGGGCGGCGTTGAGTTACGCCACTCAACACGCAACGCCTCCAGAAGTCTCTGCCTACCCTGCTGGGTGCGGGATATCGCTTAATTATCGGTTTCAGGCGTGGCGTATGCACTTATTTTATATGAAATAAACTATAAATGTATAATGTTTTCTTAAATAAAATATGTATATTTTTTTATAACTTCATAAAATAATATATTCATGATTATTCTTTTGATTAAAATCCGGCGGAAAGTGGAGAATGGAAGTGTCTTAGTCTTAGGTTCCTAGGTTCTCTTTGCCTACCCTAACATTTGTAAAGCAAATAATTCTATAACCTATATTTCATAAAGTTATTTTATTTTTATTTGCAGATACAAGAATTAGCTAATACACCATCAACTAAACGAATATTTTGCAATATAATTACTAAAATGGGAGAAATAAATAATTGGCAAGAAATAACAAACGTGTTAGAAACTGCAAAAAGAGTAAGGAGGCAAGCTTATGGACCTCGAGGAAGATATAGAGGCCAAACACAATCGCAATATTTGGCAATAGATCGAGGTAACGGTAAAGATGAAGGCAAAGCTGAAGCTCATTCAGCCGCAGACTCGTCAAGGGCTGTTGTCAGTATGTAAAATTTTATAATTTTATACATATAAACGTTTTTCGATTTTTTAATATAAGTATGCACAAATACATATGATTTCCTTGATACTATCTTATTTTTTTAGGTGGAAACAGCGGCATGGGTCAAGCGCAAAGTCAATCTATATACGATCCTAACTGTGATGACTGTGGTGACAGAAGAAACCATGAAATTGAAAATCTTAAGCGCCCTACGTCATTAAAACCAGGAGATTCTGTTTGGCCTGGACAAAATGGACTAATTCAATCACCCAACAGGGGTTTTAATCAAAATGATCCGGATCACTACGGTGCATCGTCTTCTATCCCAACATTAGGAAGCACAGGCCCAATGTCGAAAGGAAATGAAAACGACATATTTATACCACAGAATATGGGAGCGCGGCAGCCAGGATCTAGTGGGAGCGGTGGTAGGCCAATTAGCACTACTCATGGTGGCTACGATCCTAACAATTTTCCTGGTAGCAATGACTACCGACCAATTGCATCTCAAACAGGCAATGACTATAAACCAATAAGAGATAATTACGGTCCATCAGATACAACGGACAATAGAAATTTTGGTCCAAACGGATATCCAGCAGGGTTCATACCCGGTGCTGCGGGTAATGACAAACGATATTCTCCAAATAGTAATATAGGACCTGAAGGTTATCGTAATCCAAATACAGGGTTAGGAAGCATAAGTGATGGTAAACCGGGACCCTCTAAACTTGGTGGTTCGGATTTAGGTTTATACGGACCCCAAGGTGGAAACAATAATTATTTACCCGGCTATGGAACGAATAAATACAATGCTCAAATACCAGGAAGTATACCATCTGGACCGGGAAGTGACTTAAATCAAGGTGGAGTTGGACCTTTTGGGAACGGAATGCCAAGAGATTCAATAGATACAGGTAAGCCGACTACTTCTCATATTGGTTTTGGATATGCACCAGGATCACAGATTTCTAATCCAAATGTTGGTATAAGGCCTTATGGATCAGTAAATGAATTGGATAAACCAAATCCATCGAACTTAAATCAAAGAGAACAATATCCACAGTCAGGAGTACCATATCCACAGTCAGGAGTACCACATCCACAATCAGGAGTACTGTATCCACAATCGGGAATATCACAGTTTCCAACAGCATCCGGTCCGTATCCCGGACCCGGAGGTAGTAGTGTGTATTGTTGTGTAGTCCCAAATCTTGGTCAAAATGATAATGTGTATCCTAATTATAAACCTGGAGATGCAAATAATGTGGGACCAGGGACTACATTGAGTCATCAATCGAGCAGACCTAGTGGGCAATATGGAGGCAATCATTATATACCAGATAATTATGGTAATTATGGACAGTACAGTCCAAGCAACACAGGGCTTCAATATGAACCTAAAAGTAATATTGGAACAACTGTACCACAAGGGAGTCTTTCTTCGCCTGGAGGTCAGTATGGAAGTGGTTTACAACCATATGGATCAACTACTGGTGGGGGATCGTATCCACCTAGCAGCCAATTAGATCCAAGAGGACATGGACAATATATTCCATTAGGTACAGGAAGTTCAAGTGGTTCTCTAGTGCCTGGCGGACAATATCCACAAGGAAATGCAGGTACACCTATTGGAACTGGATTTCAATATGGAACAAATGTTCCAGGTAGTAGCGGAATATCAGCAGGGTCATATGGACCAAATAATGTAAGAGGTACTTCTAATAATGGAGTCAATTCTCCGACTAATACTGGGTTTCCTTATGGTCAAAGTATTTCTGGTAGTGGCGCAAGTCCTGGAGGCCAATATGGGGTAAATGTTCCTACAGGAACAGCACCAGACTTTAGCCCAGGTTCTAAAACTTCTGGACAATATGGACCAGGTGCCGTTGGACCTGGAGGACAATATGGCTTAAATGACCATAATGTTGGAGTTAGACCAAACGGTGTTGGGACCCAACATGGACCGGTCATTTCAGGTGCGCTTCCAGGAAATGGTAACGTATACACACCGGGTGAAAATAAAGGGCCTGTGGGAAATATAGGAGACTATGGAATAAGTAATCTTGGTGGAAGGCCTGCTGGACATTACGGATCAAGTAGTCCAACAGATTCTTTAGGTTCCAGAGGGCACTATGAGCCAGGTGGTGTAGGAAGACCTATTGGAAACACAGGTCAATACAACCCAACTGGTTCAGTAGTACCTGGTGGGCAATATAGACCAACTGAAAACGGAGGACAATATGGCCCAAGTGGACCAATTAATACATCAGGACCAAGTGGAGAAAGTAGACCAGGCGGCAGCGTAGGACAATATGATCCAGGAAATTTGGGAGGATCAATACGGCCTGGCGGTCAATACGGTCAAAGTGTACCCTTTGGTACTGTTGGACAGAATGTGTTAGATGGTTTTAAGAGTCCCGGAGGTGAAGGGAAATTCGGGCCAAGTGGTCCTAGTGGATCCAATAACCAATACGGACAAGTAAGTCCAGGTAACTTAGGTGGCATATATGGCCCGGGTGAAGCAGTAAAACCTTTTGAAAGTACTGGACAATATGGTCCGAGCAATTCATACGGTGGAGCCCTACCCGGAGGACAATATCGTCCGAGTGGACCCGGAGGAGCTATTGGAAATGTAGGTCAATATATTCCAGGAACCTCAGGTGACTCGGCAGGACCAGGTCGGCCAGACCAACAATATGGTCCAAATAGTCTTGATGGTTCTGCTGGACCTGGGGTAAACATTGGTCAATTTGGACCGAGTGGTGTCAGGACAAATCAATATGGGCCAGGTGATTCAGGCGACTCGGCAGGATCTGGTAGGCCTTATGGATCAAATATAGGAAACCAGCAAGGAGGAGGACAACTCGGGCCTGGTGCTAGTAAAGAAGGTTTTACGCCCGGGGCAAAATTCACTCCCAGTAGAGTTGGCCTACCTTACGGATACAATAACAATGGAGTAAGTATTTTCAATTTAAAATTATAATAAATAGTTTCTTAATTACATTGGCGCCTAATAATATAGTTAATTTTACAGGGTCCAGGGGGACAAGTCGGTGACTATAATGGTTAGTATAAGTTAGTACATATACAAAAACTATATGAAAATATTCGTATACGTATATCTAAGTTTTTTTGCGACTTTAATCTACCATATATTTATTTTTATAACCGTTAGAAGTAAAAATATATTTTTTTCTATATTAAGATATTGCTTTTAAATACTAAAAATGATTCTTTATATAGAACTAAAAAATATTGTCTAATTTAGGTGTTCCCCAAAATTTTGTTGACCCCAACTCAATAAACGCCGACGGAGATGACTCAGCAGCTGAAGCTAGTGTGGCTCAAAATATAAATGGTACTACAGCAAGCGCTTCATCAAAAGGAGGTAATGATAAAGGTCGAGCTCAAACCAACGTACAAGGCACGTATACTGGAAGTGGATCATTCCAAGCCCAAGCCCAAATTACTGGTGAAAATAAAGAAGCCCTAAGTGAAGTAAATGGTGGAAAAAAAGGTGCATCCAGTTCGGCTTCGGGAAGTGGTAGGAATAATAAATCACAAGCCAACGTCCAACTGGGTTCGGAGACAGGTTCAGTTCAAACTCAATCTCAAAGTAATGGTGTAATGCATTCATCAAACTCCCAAGTTCAAGGTAGTGTCAAAGGTGGTATGGCAGACGCACAAGCAAGAGGGCCCGGAAGTACTTCATCACAAGCTCAAATAGGATTCACACCTTACAAAGATGCAGAAAAAACTACCCATGATCTTCAAAAAATTCCATTTATGGGAGGTGGAATGGCATCTGCTCAATCAAGTGGTCGTACTGGTCAATCACAATCACAGCTTCATGGAACGTTTAAATATGGTATATCATATAGTGGAGCGGCACAATCTGGAGCAAGTTTGGATAAAGATGCCGTATTCCCAAATAGACTCTCATTTGAAAAAATAAATGTTTTTGACGAAAAAGAGAAAAATATAGATGTTGATAAGATAAGCATGGATGTAACTGAAGTGCCGGATAACAAAAATACTGAGGCATCTTCTGTAACAGACATGCCCTCTCCACCAGCAATCTCTCAATCATCAGCACCTGACATACCTGATAATAAAGAGGGCGGTCAATCAACTGCTACAGAAAGTAATTCATATGAGTCAATGAAGAATTCTGAAAGCAGGTATACCGGACACACGCACTTAGATCATCATCTGTCAGAAGCTTCCAACAAAACCGCCTTAAGCAGTCCTACACTATCAAGTAACAGAAGATCATTTCAAACAAATTTTCCATCAATTCCAGAGTATGAATTTACTACTGACAGAGACGATACACAACCCGAATACGATACTGATGTCGGCTATGATGGTGACGGCAACGGCAACGAGGCAAATGATGTGGAGCAAACTGAATACTCTAATTACGATGAGGATACAAAAGACCCACCAACACATCAATATATTCAAAGTCCAAATAGAAAAGGAATTGATCTACAACAAACTACTGGTGGTAATACTCAGCATATTGTATTGGGATCTCTAAAAAATCACAATGCTGAAATAATTCAAAAAGATTCGGGAAAACCTGATGAGAGTAAAGTATATCAACCAGGGGAGCGTGTCCCCGGTACCGGTGGATACACTATACCAATCGGTTTCACTGGGAGCGTTAAGTCTGTAGCATCTAAAGATAACACATATGTTATAGGTTCCAAAGAGTCCCCATCGCAGGCACAAACAGTTACTTTAACACCAGGAACGGGTAAAGTGCGATACACTCAACCCTCGTCTTATGGAAGGTATGTAAAGGCAAAAAATCTTCGATCCCTTCAAAGTCCGAAGGAGGAGGACAATAAATACGTATCGGTCTCTAAATCAGTGACTCGCGCGCTCGACAGCGACAACAACATTCGCAAACAATACTCGCATACTTATTACACTAAATCGTCTTCCTGTGGATATTTTACTTTTACATGCACTATGGTGAGTAGTGCAGAGGGAAGGAAAAAAGTGTGCAAGCCTAAAATGCCCACTAACCCAGATGGAACGCCAATTCGTTGTTAAAACTCTGGATATAATTATTATTTTATTTAGTTATTGCTACAGAGCGATTAATATAGTATTTAAAGTAGATAAGTTCTAACTAATTTAGTATTTGTAAAAATTTAATTGTAATTTAGAACTTTAAGCAATACATTCACAGTCGTAATTTGTATTATCATTGCTTAAGTAAATAGGTATTATTCAAACATGAGTTATTTTTATTTACAATTTTGCAAAAAATTATATAAGACTCTCGAGTCTTAAACTAAATTAATAAAAAAATAATAATATTATGTAGAATAATTGGTAGATAAATAAACAAACCCATGCAGGTGCTAAAGGAGGTTCCCGAGATATTGGCCACTATCGGTATTTGTGTATTCGTTTATGAGAACTTATTTATATCTTATTTAATTATGTATTACGTGAAAAATAAATAAATTGGCACCGATTATTATAAAATATTAAATTCACTCATAAAAATATTTAATTAAACACGTTTTTCACAGTTTTTTAGAATTCACCCCTAAATTGAAAATAATTTAATAAATATATTTAATAAATATTTGTATAGTTCAAGCGGGCGAAGCCGCCCAGATCGGCTAGTACCAAATAAATGTTATTCCATTTATATTTTTTTGAAAGATATAACGTAATCTTCCTTCAATTTAATAAAAATTCGGTCAAGACTACGTACCACAAGTATGTGTAATAATATCTAATTGCGCATAATCTCGATTTCTGATTATTTCCTATTATTTATATATGTTTCGGGTATTTTACTGCGCACATATGGTATTTAGATTTTAGGATAAATACAGTTGGAAATCATCTGTATCAGTTTGTCTATCTATTTACCAATAATGAGATACCATATTATGTAAATATAATCTTTTTGATAAATCATATAATTATAGAAAAACATATAAACATATTTTTGTATAAAAGTACAAAAACTATATTTTTCTTAGCTTCTGGATATTTCTTTAAATAATAATTCATACTGCATTACAGCGACCATTAAAAATGTACCATTAATTCGTACGTAACAAATGGGCTACTAGTATCTAGTTAATAAATATTAACTAATTATATAAAAAGTAGTTTATTTTATTCTTATTAAAATTTATACTCTTTATGCATTTTATATTATTTTCGTATATTATATATGCGGTATTCTGAAAAAAATCCACACAATATTTCAGTTCACGAGCGCATTAAATTAATGATTACTCGCTATTCTCTGCTAAAGAGCAAAAATCAACTACTAGACACAGGTACTGTACTAAGTAAATAAAAGAAAAATAAAACAATTTAGAATTAATACAATTTATTGATATAATTTAAGTACATTTATATATTGTTCAAATATGTAATCATCACATCGACATGAGAACAGTGACACATAAAAGATAATTTTGGGTGCCTTTTTATCATTAAGATTCCTCTTTCGCAAAATCTCTTAAGTTTCTAATTAAATAGTGGCTCTCTAATTAACATTTTATTTGTGTAATACAATACATTTAAGGAACGCGTAAAATGAGTCTTTCTTTGATATATTTTTTAAAATTACATAATACAATAAATATATGTATGTCTATACAAAAACACAGATTTATCATAACTAATTAATATGTCGTAGAGCAAAAAAGAAAAATTGTACAATAATTATGCAATTACTGCATATAAAATTCAAAAAAATTACAAAAATGAACTTCACATTCTATTTACTTGTATGTATAATATTAATTTTTATCGTTCAATATTTCTCTACTAATACATATATATATATCAAAGAGGTGAAGGGAATGTTTACATGTGTGTAAATAAGACAAGTACCTATATTTATTATCACCTATGAACACGAACAGATTCCAACAGAACACATTTATTTGCTTATTTTGCAAGTGACCATCACTAATACCTACAAAATGAATTGTGAAAACTAAATATTGTATATGAAAAGATAGTATAGCGCTCATCCATTGTGAACGCGATACGTGCCCTATATTTTAGTCGATCTATAAATAAATAATATAAACAATTTACATATAACGCGCTTCTCATTTAAATATTCCATTCGCAGATAGCAGATATAGATGTGTGTAGGTAAATATAGTGTTAAACCGTCATCTGACACAGTGTAACTAAACCTTTGTGCTCTCAATATTCCCAGAATATACGTCCAACACTCTTATATTATATCTATATATTTTTTTTGAATCTATAAGAAGTTTAAAGGTAAAATATATATATTTTTTACTATGTGGAAGCTTTAATTTATTTTGTAACAGTTAACATAGAAGTATCAATATAATTTGGGAGCACAGTTTAATGCTACAGAGTGTGAGATGACACAATATTTATATATATAAATATATATATACACTTACGATAAGCTCTACTCGCCAAGTCAATAGATTGGAATATTGTAATATATACTTATGTATGTACTTATCTAATTAAACCTATCTGCATACAATCGTTTGCTTGTTTCTTTTTAAAGTACTTTGGGCTAAGGATGTGAAACTGATATTGAGTGAAAAACGAAGAACACTTATATAGTGATACTTCCACACTTCCATATAAGTGTTCTTCGTTTTTCTATACTCTAGAAAATGGAGAATACATACGTATATTTTAGTTACATTTAATATATCTTAATATTATTTATAAAAATACGTCATTTAAAGCATAACAATACTGGTAAGCAACAACACCAATATAAATGTGCGCACACGCAAGACATAATAATCAGATCATATAAAAAAAGTTTTCCCAAAAAAAAAGAGTTAAATCACTCATCCTACAATCGTCCATAAAATCGGTCATTCAATTAATATACGCTAAAATAAATTGAACAATGTCAACATTATATTCATCAACTGGCAGTATTCGAATTGTAAGAAAAAAAATCGTAAACAAATATAATAACTTTAAAGACACTAAGCAACATTAAAAAATCAGTCTAATCACGGAATGTATACATTGTATAATTAAAATTAAACTAACTTAAGGTTTTTTAATAGCTGTTAATAAACGGAAATTACTTTTTTTTTATTATTTAATGATTACTACTTTTCTCCGTTCATTGATATTAACAATTATGGAAATTACTCAGTCACAATATGTCAGGGAAAAATATTACTTACTATTGGATAATGTAAATTATTATATAAAATTTAAATATGTATAATAAGTCAAATTTGTGCTATTTAAAATTTATCTGATACAAGTAAAATAAGTTTTCCTCATTATATAATAAATACAGTTGTACCTTTAATGTCAGATCTAACATTGTAATTATTTATTTTTCTAATCTAAAATAAATTATAAAGAATAAATTAATATCCTAATGTAGTTAAACAGTAAGTACCTGTACAACTTGGTGGGCATCCAGGCTAACTTGTTACTGTGATAATACGTTCGAGAGAAACAAATAAAAATGTCCAGTTAGATAATAACTTAAAATTAATTACACTGCTAAAATAATCTAATATTACTAAAATGGCAATCATGTTCCTCATTTTACTTAATTACTAAAAATAATTAAAAATAAAAAAAAAAACAATCACAAAAATACTTAGAAAACGAAAATGGTCATATGTTAACGTTTTTATAGAACGCGTTTAAGATCGTAAATCAGAATCATCAGATATAAACCGATATAAATAAGGATAGGTTGAGGAGGAAAGAGATCCGTTTTCGGTTTTTTTCCCAACTGAGTGCAGGGAAATGATTTTTTTTTATTTCTTTGCTTTGATGAGAAGAAGCAGGACAATATGCAGTGTTTCGAAAATTGGAGTCGCGAGTGCCCCATTAGATTCCTTCAGTCTACCCTGCTAGCTATATGCGGAATACTAAACAGAAAAAACTTTAAAATAGAATCGCATCCTTACACAAGAATTATGATGATGGTGATGTAAAATATATTTATATTGTACAATTAGTTTAACATTTTTTTTATATTTGTATTCAAAATCTATATAGGTATTGAAGTTTCATGACATAAAACTTTGTCACAAATAATAAATTAATACTATATTTCTAATACTTTTCACATACCAAATCAGGCGCAATGGAGTGTTGGCACAAGTCACAAAACTAATTTGAGAGACTACGAACTTAAATGAACGAAAAAATTAAAAAATAAAATAAAAAAATATACAAATATATTTTTTTAATCAGCCTATCGCCGCTGAACGTAGGCTTCCCTCATCAAGCGCCAACTATTAACACATATATATCTCACAAATTTGTAGACAGCATGCGGAGTTGTGTTCCGGCACAACACACAATGCCTCCAAATAGGCGGAAAGTGGAGATATGTACCACTAAAACAAATTGTATCAATAGATACAAGTGTAACAGTATGCAAGTAGTACATAGTTACATAATTGCATAGTGGTGGTAGCACTTACAAAACACGACATATATTATAAACCTTATTGAGATCAAAATAAAGTAAGTACAAATAGTGTTAAATCATTTTGAGACTCTTAAAATACTGATGAGCAGAGGAACTTGGGTTTTCGAGATGGCCTCTAAATATTCACATTAGATAAACACTAGAGAGATGGACGATTACAAAATCTAAAAAATTATCCACTAGATAGGTAAATATCTAAAACTTTCCTATACACTTTAATTAGATAAGATTAATAGAATGATATCCATTTATATTATTGCTTCATGTAAGTTTATCAATTGAATATACTATGTTAGTAACCGTCCAAATCTATTTAATGCTTTTGAACATACCAATATTAAACAGATTCCTACAATAATGGACATATAAATATATATATTCGTATTTCTAATTTCAGAATTAGCTGCATATTTTGATAATGTCATAATTATATATAATTTATTATAATATAGTATGCGTATTGCATGTCAAGATTGAGCACATACTGTAAAATAAAGAAGTAAATTTCTAAAGTCCATTGAACATTAACATATTAATATTAGTTACATTCTTATATTATGTTTTGTCGTACAGTATGTACTCACGTTTACAGACATTTCTCACTACTGTTATCCGGACAGTCGTAAATTATTATCTTTATAAATATTTTTATTTTGAACATTATAATGTTAATTTTTTTATTTTGAATAGTATATGTAAATGGAGAATAAGTTTTCATATATTTTATAAACAGTGACAAAATAATATACTCCCAATATACCCTGAAAGAGAAATCTACAAACTCGCCATATTTTCTATAAACTTTGATTAAAATTTTAAAACTGTACTATATTTAATGAATGCTATATGAATGGTAATTTATAATTATAATGAAGTATAAAATACTCTAAATAATTTATGACAATGAATTGAATTGTATGTACTTTAAATTTGAAAAATATATCCATTTATGTGGAATAATTATTATTTTGACATTTTTCTCATGTTGAATAAGAGATTTAAAAACCGCCTTAACTTGGACAGTCGTTATTACAGTAAGATAATATTCACTATATGAGATAATAATATAATTGATATACATCCATTTTAACATTTTAAACTTCCTGAACATGTAGTTCTTAATTTTTTGTACTCGTTTTAGATGCTTCTCGTGTGTAAAATATAAAATGAGTATTTAGATATAGTTATTTAACAAATATAACAGTAATACTATATTAGTTTTAAAATCACTATATTAGGATTTTATCCTTTTCATTTTAAATAATGAGATTTTTACCATTTAGTCTATTCATTAGGCAAAATTTATCAAATTGAGACAGCATAAAGTTTGTCGGAGAATTATGATTATTCCTTATGGAAAACTTATAAATTAATTTTTAAATTGTATTAACTTCTGACAACGACTAGTTACAATATTTAGAATATCATCACCACACAAAAAGTGCCTTAAGCGGAAATTAATAAAATCAGATAAAATGTCATTTAAATTAAAACATATTATCTTGATAAAAAATCAAGATAATCTTTTTAAAAAATATAATATAAATGAGAAAGTTGATAATAAAATTAAATTTATTGTGGAATTAATAATTAAACTTTTTAACGCACTTTTTAAATGACTTCGATAAAAAAAATCTGTAGTATGTACATACCTTGTTTCAGAGAAACTATACATAAAAAATTAAAAATCACCAAAAAAATATTGGATGTCTCAATAAATAGTGTTCTTAAATTCAAAAATGTACATGAGATTTCGACAAAAAGTAAATAAAATATACTTTGCTTATGAACAGGTCCCTTAAGTGGCTCCTCGAAGGCGTTTTAGCCTCTCCTTCTCGAGGTGATCTACTGGCGGCTCTCGCTCGAAAGACGTCAGTTCTAATCCTGGAATAAAATCGTAAGTCATATTTTTATATAGCATCGAAGCATCCAATTATCTCTGACTTCCTTGTCTTACTCAACACGGGAAACGTAATCAGGTTATTTTTTTTTAAAAACTTATATTAAAATCAAATGAGCATAACTTGAACTTCTTGCCGACTCTTTACTCTCTCTCTTTTAGTGTCTTCATATTCTTTCAGCTAGTTTTACATGCTGACAACACTTTTTGACCCAATATTTTAATATTAATTTACAATTGTATAGCGTTTTTAGAATAGGTTATTTTGCCTATTTTAATTAAAAAATCATATAGATTTTTTACTAGTTTAATTTATATCTATTACATGACTATATATTATATCATATCAATCAATGCATGAAAATCGTGCAACAATATTTTAAACAAACCTTGTTCAGTAAGAGTTGGGCGGTCGCACAGGAAGCGCCACGCTGGCAGGTGTAGGTGAGGTGCGGCAGCGGCGGTGGAGGGGGCGCCAGGGACGGGCGGTGCAGGGGACGCGGGCGGCGCGAGGGGGGGACAGGGACCCTCGCCAAGCAGCCGCCTCGCCGCCAGCTGGGAGCTCACGTGACGACCGAGTAGAGAACATTTTTCGAAGTTCACCCGGTTGCCTGGTAATCTGAAATATGAAAATAAATTCGTTAACGTCATAACACATTACAGTAGAAACTCTATTATCCGGCCTTCAGTTATACGGATTCGCCAATATCCGGACTTTCAACCGCGATTATTATTTTATACAACCTACTACAATGAAACCTAAGAAAATTCATATGTACATATGTAAATGTGTACGTAATTTATATATGCATAAATCGTATGTTGGAAAATGTTAATAATTTCTTAATAAAAGTTGACTTTCGTTAATATGTACTTGTTGCTTTTAATAAACATTATTATAACAATTTTGTGCCAGCTTTTTTTTACAGATCCGATTATCCGGTTTTTTTTTTGTCCAAAAAAATG
The DNA here is from genome assembly GCA_016802625.1 of Heliconius numata. Classification (NCBI taxonomy): domain Eukaryota; kingdom Metazoa; phylum Arthropoda; class Insecta; order Lepidoptera; family Nymphalidae; genus Heliconius; species Heliconius numata. The sequence continues at coordinate 929,705 of JAEBDU010000021.1, forward strand.
CATCATTTGTGTTTATAATTAAAGAAATTTTCTTTTTACCATATTAATTATAATGGCTAACTTTAATTTAAAAATATAATCTAAAAATAAAATATAGAAAATTTCGAATTACAATTTACTTTGAAGTTGCTAAGGAAGTACGCCCTTATCAAGTTCCTTATCTAGCCATTGAGCTTAGTGATTCCAGCGTTTCGACAGTCCAAGAGGCTCGGGTTCGAGTCCCGGTACAAATTCATAAAAAAAAATCTAAAAATAATTTTCCAAACTTAGTGTCGAACACTTACTTAGTGGGTGATCCTTGGTTCGCAAAATGTAGATCCCTACATGTGACAGAGAGCAAGGGTACCGCCGTCTCAGTGGGCGCCGCTGCCAGCGCGGCCCGGTATCTAAAATATACAAAATGTTATAACATTATAAATTAAATGTCAATGCTGAAATATAAAATGGCGAACTGGGAAAATATTTCCCAATTTACGTTTTTATAATGGTGATTTCTTATTCCACTAAGGAAATTGGAAATGGAGGCTCGTAACACAACATTCTCTGCCTGTTCTTTTTTTTTTTTTATATATATATATATGGCGTTTCGAGCGTGCCAGTTGAGCACAGTTCATTTCGCCAATGTCACGTTGTATGGAAAACACACGAAGGAAATTGATCGGTAATAAAAAAGATAAATATACACAATTATGGAATACATGTAAAAAAAGAGATCTCTGCCTGTTCTCCACGTTACCTAACATTAACACTAAAAACAAATATAATGTGCTATACGATATTCCAATAATTCTACCATAAGAAGATTTGAACCGTATAAAAGTAAATATAGTAATATAATTGTTGTTTTTTTTTCAAGAAAACAATACGCAATAATTGTGACGATATTTTAGCATGATTAAGTGGTTATTTTATTTTCTAATTAGTTTCTACATGATTAAATTTTTCAATATATTACATTACCTGGCGTGGTTCCCACCAGGTTCTACACAAAGCTCCAATTGTCTCAACTGCTGTCCGCACACTGCATTGGTGCGACTCCACTGGAACAAAACGTCATCTACATATATTTTATAATTTACAACATTTAACATTATTATGACATACACAATATTATTAAAATAAGCTTAATATTTTTTTTTTTTATTTTTTAATATATCTATTTATTTGCATTGATTTCAATAAGCTCACCGTTTTTTTGAGACGTGTTATCGGCGACATATTTAGAGCGCTTATAATGGCCATCAAAGAATTGAAATTGCCAAGATTGAAGCACTCCCGCGCCGTCATCACCCATTGCTCCATTATTCTCGCCCGGTGTTTGCTCTTCGCAGCCTAATATATTAGAAATATTATTAAAACAATATTTCAAGTAAAATATTATGAAATTATAAGAAAGTAGAAAAGTACGGAATAGTTTTTTAATATCAACACTTTTATAATCCAATATACAATTATCATTCCATATCTACAACATTCAATAACAATACAATATAAATATTCATCGCTCCGATAACGAGGCAAAGCACGACGTTGAGTTAGGCCACTCAACACGCAATACCTTCTGAATTCTGCGGAAAGTGGAAAACGGAACTGTCCTAATGGGAACGAAGTGAACACTAGATTCCCAGATACTCTTTGCCAACCCTGCTATGTACAGGATACAGTGTGAAGTTAAAAATAAAACGAATATTCATATAATATTAAACACAAATACCTTCAAGATATCAGAAGCAACCAAATAACTGAGTCTATTGAACCAATCAGCATACGCCTCCAAGTTCTTAGTGCTCTTAGTCTCCACATGGTGTAAACTAATGTTTTTCCCCGACGTCGACTGTCCTGGCTGGGACGGTGCAAATGTCTGTACAAACTCCTCTGGCCCGACGAAGGCAAGCCTGTGCAGCTCTACTATGGTCAGTTGGTTCGCTAACTCAACTGGTGTTAAGTTTAACGATAGTATGTCCCCCTGTAATTCGTAACATATAATAATAGTATAATAAGGCCAATACTTTTTTGTAGTTGTAACAAGTTTATTAGAAATTCGACGTAGCGTGATGAAATTTTTAAACCATTTATAGAAAAATATTTTTCTTTCCTAAATGTGGAATAACACTAAAAAAAGGATGATTATAGTTAGTAAAATGAAATACATGTAATTACTACGTAATATAACTTATATATATTACATATATTTACATAGCTCATGGCTAACATATAGCACAATCGGATTTTCTTTTTCTATTTAACATTGGCATTATAAGGTATTGGGTTCTGTTGTGACACTCAACAGGCAATATCAAATATTTAATGAACATAGAATGAAGGAATGCCTAAACACTTGATTTCTCATTACCTACACGAAGAATACGTGTGAAACTAAAACAAAATACTTACATATATATGTGCTAAGTTTTACTTTGGAAAGAAAATTATTTAGAAACATACAAAAAGTTTAACGTGTCTGCACACGAACAGTCCTCTTGGAAACCGCTCTCAAAGCGCTCTACCTATTTTAGCTATACAAAGTATGGAAGTGTAAATTAAATAAAAAAGGCAAAAAAAAAATCAAAATAAGTTAATTAAAATTAAATAAGTTTTCCTTATTAAGAAATACTCACCATTGGTAGCTGATCAGCAGATGACACTTGAGGCACCTCCACCAGTGACTCTTCGTACTGCTCCAACGCTGTCAACTTGTCCAATAACCTCTCCAGCATACTGGACACGTCAGATCTGATAGACGACATGTGCTCAGCAGCACATCTATTGATAAAAAAAAGTTTAAAATCTATTTTCTTAAAATAAACCTTCACTAAATGAGAGTACAAATTTAAGAATAAAGAATTTAATATACAAGAAGAATTAATACTAAACAGAATAACAGAAAATAATGAAACTGAAAGAAAGTAATAACAAAAAATTAAAATACGTAATAAAAATACGTAAAGTAATTTTACGTTACGTTTAAAATATTAAAAAGCATATCTAAACTTTTTATACAATTAAAATTTCACACATATTATTTATACTATAACGTCTATTACCTTGTTTCTGTTTTCAGATCATTGAATTAGACTGGTTTAAAAAAATAATAATAATAATTGCATTTATTATGTGAACGCTGAAATCAATATTAATCGTGTATTACCAGAATAACGGGAATACATATTTCATAATATCTGATGGTACGTGAAACACGCGATATCGTATGTACTACAGTATAGTAATCGTAGTAAATATTACTATAAGGCTTTTATAATTACAGTAACTTATAGATCGATTCAAAATTATAAAATATATCATTTTGATTACTAATTTATAATATTTTAAACGAAATAACGTTTCTATTATATGCATACTCTTTATTGATTATTTTTGTTAATCTAGGACACGCCATAACAAGAACTTGCTTATATATAATAAATAATATATACAGGGTGGAATTGTCAGCGCCACTTTAAATGAAACCACAGTTTTAACTACTCTATAAAAGCCTAATATAATTCGGAAAAAAAATTATTCTCAAAAATGAAAAAGTTTTTTTTTCAAACAAAATAAATAATAAAATTATCGTTTTAAAATAAAACGCCATTTGTAAAGTATAACATAGGCACGCACACACTTACCTGTCAAAGCGGCAACGTCGCATACGTATGTGTGCGTGACACGAAATACAGGTATGGATAAAAATCGTGAAATGAAAAAAAAATCCTACGTCCAAACCGTTGAGGTACCTTGATTATTTTTTTTAGCTCTGGGTTTGAAATATTTTACCCTATATGCAGTTTCAGTAAAAGAAGCGCTGCCTCTTCCACCCTGTATAATAAATAAAGAGTGTTTGACTATTCAGTTCAAAATATCTTGATACGTACACTTAGGTAGGTATGTACATACGTTACAACATGAATAATTAAAACGCCAATGTCAAAATATAAATTCCTTATTTATTCAACAAATGGTGAACGCACTTTCATATACAAGTAACTTACTTGGCATTCTTACCTCTGTGTAATACTCCTGACGAGTGCCATAACTCTATCGTCGCGAAAATCATATGGAAACATTGAAGTCCACTGGCTCAGAACCCGCACTAACGATACCATATCCGTAACTTCCTTGTCCAGTAACTCCTTCGTTTCCCCTTTACCCTGATTTAAATAAGATGGATGCACTTAAGTTAATATACTAAATTCTACGTTATTTACTCTTCAGACTATTGGACACGCTGTATTTACTTATTATAACTTGTTAAACATTGTCATTGAAGTTTCAGTAAAATATTGTTTAAAAAAAACTTGATCTAGATGCTACTACGCAACAAAGCAGGCAAAGTTCGCGACACTTCTCAGAAAATACAGTGAACTTATTTGCGAATAATTGTTAACTTGCACTCAAAGTTTTACTTAAAAACCACTGCGTCAGCCAGTTCCATGCGCGATTCTAGTATAATAGAATTTAATTAAAATATATATTGTCGTGTATTTTCTTCTATATCTACTTCAAGAACTATCTTGCACGCTATTCTGTATATCTAGAACTCCCTGATCAATAGAGCTATTGTTTAAAAAGCAATCTTCCTGAAGTTACTTTCGAATCGAATCATTATGTACAATACATAATTGGCTTTTTTTTAATTTTGTAATACAAACGCAATATTTTATATAATATTTTTGCGATTTATTATTGCTAATAAACTTAATAATAAATAATATATAGTTTACTGAAGAAGAAGTGCTAAGGAAATGCATATTTCACTTAGAGCATTGGAAAAATCCCAAGTTCCATTAAAAAATACATTCATGCCAAACAAATATTAGTTAATTGATTAAAAATTATTTAATAACAATATTAATAAACTTTTTATAATAACAAATTGCATAACTAAAAAAAATATTAAACTTTACGAAGGTACTAGAAACTCGAGTTGGAGTGGAAAATCCAAGTCAAAGCGAAAATGTATATTAACCATTAAACCGGATATCCTTTAATGCGTATGAGATATAACGAAGTCAATCAAAGTATGTCGCGATATTCTCGAACGACCTACTTTAGATAAGCATTCCCTAGTAAACTATATAGAGAGTGTTCAGACTCCTCTGATCCTAGTTTGCGAACTCGCTTCAGATCTCAGTTAATCTGATTTATTCTGAAAGGTAATATTCGCAACTTACACCATCGCCTCGTTTCTCCTTTTATTTCTTCAATGATAGCAAATGAGTTTTATGGTTTCGTTATATCGTTATACAGTGCAACTCATTTGTCACATTTGTTCAATGTAGTAAGCTGATAGGATTTTTGATTCGTTATATATAGAGAGGTAAATACTACTTTCTTTATGTATTTTGTAACATTGCAAATTCGTTATGAAGGTTTTGAAGAAATGCAATTCGTCATGCAAATGTATATTTTGAATTAAATCTTACGGACAGTTACAGGGGTATTCGAAAAATTCGTTAAATCGAAGAAATCATTACATTGAGGTTTTACTGTATATAGTTATAGTTGTTATAGTTATACTAGATAGATATTAAAAATATATCCGAAAAATATATCCTCTTTAAATATAAATAAATATTATGTAAATTAAAAATAAATACTACTTTGCTAATATTTTTTTAGTTGTACACTGTATTTCGTACATGGCAAGGTACGCAGAGGGAATCTGGGAACCTAACGTTGAGGCACCCTGTTTCTCATTAGGACAATTCAGTTCCCCATTTTCCGCCGAATTCTTGCATTGCAATATTTAGAAACTTCTGTGATAAAAAAAATCACAGAACCAAGTTGTAAGAACCAATTCTAGTGTAAAGACTATCTTTACCGTTTCCGCTCGAATTCAAAACATTCTCTATTAAATGGCGGAAATCGACGCCCCTCTTTGTCTTAGCAGAGGGAGGAAATGAGGCCGTGAGTGGAGATATTTGATCTCCAGCAGGTTAACCATCGCACTTACAGTTGCCTGTTCTTTACGACTTTACGACTGTTCCGCCTCGAAATTACAAAATTAATTATAAAATGAAAACCGAAGAAAAACTTTTATCGTAAAGCTAAGCTAACATAAAAAATCTGAGTGTCAAATTGGGAACATCCTCCGGTGCTTTCATCGATTAAAAAAAAAGCAAGCAACTCACCACTTTGTCATAATTCTTGAAGTATCGCTTGCACAGTTTCGATAGTACCTCGTGTGGCTTAACGAAAAGCCTGGAGCACAGTAAGAAGGTGAACGTGAAGGATTTGCTGGCGCCAGGTCTTAGCATGTCTACGAGGGAGTCCAGGGTCGCGCTGACTATGTGACCGTCTTTGTACTCCACCTCCTTCTCCACATAGGGCGCTGACACCTGGGTGGAAGCAGTTATATAGTGGTTTGCAGTATTATAAACGAACAAAACATTGTTCCTTCTTTTTATTATTATATTATGATTTTTTTAAGTTAGTGACTCAATTATGAGTTTCTTATAATAAAGTTAACCAAGAGAGCTCTTAAAGACGTCTTGTATTAATTGATGTGTAGAATCAACCAGTTTTGTTTTGAGATAATGGTTTTTTTCGGGAATAGGTGACACACATGTATGAAAGTATAGGCAAAAGGCAAAGCAGCACTTAATTTAAATTTTCATTATAATAGAACTTAATAAATAAATATGTTATAATAAATATATAACCATACCTAATACTATAATAATAATAATAGCATACCTGGGTAGATTCTACAGGTTGGGCACTAACGAAATTGATGCCTCCATTCATCACCATGTGTTTGCAGCTATTTTCCGACATGAATTTATTTCCTCTCACCATAGAGTAGTAATCGTCATTCTATTAACAAAGGAATCAATGCTTTAATTTATTTTTCGCTTTATTCCTCGAGAGCTATATAGTAAAAGTGTCTTTAAATAAGTATTGGCGGGTAAAATAAATTGTTACTCTTTTCTTGTATTCGCAACTTAAAATAAAACAAATTTCAATTAAATATATAGACAGTCTCGGCTTTCGGTACAAATGATAAGACAGTGTCTTCTATTTACGTGTCAGCTTTTTTTTTAATTACCGGTGACAAGTGCCGATACGACTTCTTTACACCATTGACTAATCTCAAATAAAAATATGACTGATTGGCAGTGCCTAAAGTACCGCTCATATACACAATACCGCCGCTACAGTGTTTATGTCCTTTGAAGTTAGCCGCCTTCGTCCTGTTATTGTTTTGATTCAACTATCTAAGCAGTAATAGCATTTTTTATTGATAAGAACATGTCTCATTTGCCGTGTTCTTAATTTAAAGTGTCAGGTAACAGAATACAGATAGTGTTGTCGCTTAAAGCAAAATGCATTGTTGACATAAAAAGATCTTTCAAAGAACTGATACAATACACATTGTAATCAAATTGGAAAAAACTATGGCCTATGGGACAAGAAATAGGGCTGACTATCGGCGAAAACACAGTATCAGAGTTACTGGAGGAAGGTCAGGTAAAAAGCATGAGGATCCCCCGGAGGGCATGTATGGAGAGGTTGATGACAGTGGACGAGGCGAAAGAGGTATGTAGAGACCGTAGCGTTTGTCGCACCGTTCTCTCTGACTATCCCGCTAGGGATACGAAGCGTGAAGCTATGTATGTATGTATGTATGTATCGGAAGTGATGAAGGAGCGTTTCAATTTGGAATGGCGATGGAACGTAATGACTTATAAGATATTCAATCCAGTGACATTCAAGATTTTTTAGAATCTCATATTTCATTGAAATCGATTTGGAGGAAAATGTCTCAAATGGAGGTTTACTCAGGGAAAATGGGCTATGTGATTTCTTCTGAATATGGATTGAAGTCTTATTTTAAAAATGTAATTTATAATGCCATAACAGAATATCAAGTAGGACTGGAAGACTTTTTAAAGTGGTAAAACTAGGCAAAATTACACAGTCTTTGAAAATCTTACTAAAGGCTGATAAATTATCAGGCTGATAAATTATCAGCCTTTAGTAATAATATCTAAAAATTACACTGGTAATGAAACGCTCATTAAATTAATTTTAATATATTTTTTGCATTATTCAAAATATATCTAATTTAATACAATACAAAATGCCGTTCTAAATTTACGGCTTATGGTAAACTCAGCCCCTTCAAATAAGGGCAATAATAAGCTTTTACTGTACATATATGTTTATGTTTAATAAATATGCCAAGGTATTATTATAATTCACATCAATAGGCACAACATATAATAATTTAAAAACAATAGAGTAAGTTGTACATAGTGGGCGATTCATAACGAATCACTCGAGAAGAGGTATCCCCCTGGGTAAGTCAGATAAAATTGCGCTGGTAGCATAAAAATAAGATATTCCTTTTTATTTTATCATCTATGGCATATCCATTGTTGATATAATTACTTTTGTTTCAATAATAGTTGTACTTACGTCATAATAAGAAAGACCGGAACCGTGAAGCAGTGTGGGATCAGTGGACAAAGTGGTATGATCTGGCGGCGGAGGGGCGGGCTCGGCTGGTGGCGGCGGCAACTGTACATATAATAAATATAACATAAGATTAAATAAAATATTAGATTATTGACTATAGCATTTGAAGCTCTATTTCCTCTGGCTACACCACAAAAGATACTTTATCTATCGAATCTAAGTAAAATATTAGATACATATAGTTTTTGACAACATCCATTATTTTATACTTTTTTACTGTTTTAATCTCTTCTTTATGGTAATTTTTGTCAGTATGATACATTAAATCTAAAACTATGGTACAAGGCAAAGTAGAATAGTACTATTGTATACAATAAATATTATTTATAAACAAGGGAAGGGAATTGCAATAATTTCAAAATTGTAACCAATCTTGTTAATTTCCAAAATCAATTGATTACTTGAGAAGTTTTTAAAAAAGCAGCTTCCTAAATTTTTTAAATATTTTTGCCTAATTATTAACATGTTTTATACTTCCTTACCTTAACATTGCATCCACTACACGAAGCTTCATTCAATTTACTTGCGTAGTAATACATAGCCATTCAATATTCAATAAACAATCTACTTGCACTTGTGAAGCCTTAATGGCCACTATTTTGAAACTTCCATTTGTATCTATAACAACACATTTTCAATTATTTTCTTATTAATAATGGGTTGTGCTGCAAGGAATATTGCTCTCTTAATCTTAATATATGTTTTTGTCTTATAACAGACTCAACACTAGCTTCAAACTGTATTCTGCATATCACAGGGTGCAGGGACAGCATGAAGCTAATCTTAGATACTCCAGTCCCCACATATTACACAATTTTTGAGACATTGTCTATTGGACTTAATACCACACTTTATCTTATTAATTGGGAAATGAGCCCACAATCACTGTGTTTACAGTTTTAGTTTTGTTTTGTAGTTTACAGGACTTGTGCCACAGAAGCCCCTTAATAATTTGAATATCAATAAATTATATATAAAACAAAAAAGAAACATTACCATTCCCTTTTCTTATGTTTCTAGGTAAGGTTTTGATTATGATTATGGGATAATTAATTTTTGACAAGATCCTGAGAGAGACCTATAATATTCTTTTTTTTTTACTACCACCTTGAGGCAATACTAGTTTTGTTTATGACTAATAAACTGTCTGTAGTTGTAAGCATTAATAAAAAAAATTAAAAAGGTTATTTATATATCTTTAATATCTAAACAAAGATAAGTGATGCAGACTTTTTCAAGATATTAAGAGAAATATGTAATAATTTTGACACATATCCACCCAGTATTTTATTTTTGGTGGTAGGTTTCATCACAAATAAGAAAAATACTTTTAAAATATATTTGTATATCAGTTCTATAATTTTAGTTATAAGTTGTTATAAAAAATAAATACAACAATATTTGTAAGAAATAATTATGACTTATTCGCTTGGCTCGTAAAATAAAATAAATGCATATTATATAATGTTAAAAATTATTTTAGTTAACATTTTAATATACTCCTAAATATTAATACTGAACATAAATCCCCGGGCGATGTTTTATTGATAAATCGTTTTACGTTCTTCATATAGATGCAGTGAAAGTTGCGTCCTATATGAAACTGTTCTTACCTGCGGTGATATTGAATTGGAAGTTTAAAAATGGGAAAATTTTAATTAATAAATATAAACAAGCACATACTTAATTGAAAAGAATTGTAATAAATAACATACTTTTTACACATAAAGTAGCGCCAACGCTAACACATTTACACAACTCTGATTCTGACTAGCATAGCACTACTTTTTTATTTTTTAACGAACATAAAAAAACAACAATATTGTCTATTGGTTTGCTGTATGTCTAGCCATATACGAACAATAATATTGTCAATAAAGTATGTATTGTCAATAATATTGTGTGGTCAGCCGTTCAGCAGCAAAAATCATATCGCGATAAACTTAAGAAAAATAATGCGTTAAAAAACCTCCTCGATATTTAAAAAAAAAATTTTTTTAAATCATCCTCTGTTAGTAAAATTAGCTTCAAGTTGTGTGCCGCACACAGCAGGATAGGCAGAAAGAACCTAAGAATAAAATTTCATTTATCACCATAATAAGGGGACTAACATTCTTCACCATGGTCTTTCAAGTTAGAGAGTATACATACAGTCTTATTCACATATTAGACTATTAATCTTCAAAATTTCAGCTTTGCTGAGATGACGTAGATCTGGGGACCCGGGGTCTCTGTCTATTAAGCTTATATATAAAAATCGTATTTTATTAACCCTCCAACCGCGGCCTTCGTAACTCACACAATATTATTGATAATATGTACTTTATTGACAATATTATTGTACGTGTTTGTCCATGTTCATGTCAAACATATTATTTTATCATTAGCGTTTCATGGTTAATATAGAATAAATAAAGACTCTATTTTAATTTACAAATTATTTGCATTTCATATAAATAAATGAAATTAACTTCATACAGTAATTTCTACGTATCATTTCTTTCGTGTTTATTTTAACTAATGTTATGTTGGTTAACTTGTTACATAGTTATGAACGGTGTCACAGGTGGAATAATTATTTTACGTAAAAACGAGCGTCCGTCTGATAAGCGGCCGGTCGCAACAAAAGTGATGAATAAGGAGATCGGGTGGACGGCGATGGGAAAGGAATTTTTCCCATTCGCGTTTTATCCCTCTAACATTGAGGATTAATATATAATTTAGATTTAATTTTTGTATTTTATTTAAAATTAAATAAAATAAGTTTATATATAAAAATCCTATTTTGTTATTTCTCTAACTGCAGCCCTCGTAACTAACTCACGGCCTAACTTTTAGCATCTTCTTATATTTTTTTATAATATAAAATATAATGCAAAAGCTGAAATAACTTCACAATAGCAAGCGTGTAAATGGTCTTCAAACGTTTGTGAAGGATTGGAGTTTATGGACGCGTATAAGAAATTAGACATATAAAAGCATACAATGGGACTGGATTAAACTTTAGAAATCAACAATTTTCTTTTTACCTTCACGCTATAACCCACATGTAGGGTAAATGGAGGATTAATCTGTGGAATTATTTAGTCTGTGCTCCACAAGGCATGTGGGTATATGTATTCTGTGGTACGTGTGTTACGCCGCGAGCACCACAAACACAGAATACATTTACTCACAGATGCTTACTACTTGCCAGGGTCTGTTATCTCTCATAAAAAGTTTTGTTTGCACACATAACTATTAATTGCCTGTACGTGCTTGGTGCTAGAAATGGCATAGTTTATTTTACGGTACTTTTTAGGCTTGACCCTCCCAAAAAATTTAAATAAAATTAATTATAATTCATAGTTTATCGCAACGATATAAAGTATAAGGTCTTAGTAAACAGCCTTCCCCGATAAATGGACTACACAATACAAAAATATTTTTTAATTGGAACCGTTATTTTTTGAGATTAGTCCCTTCAATCAAACAAACTCTTCAGCCTTATAATATGACAATAGATTAGGTTTGATTCTATCTTGATTCAATCTATTACAGCAAAATCAAGCCTAAATTAAATAACTGATAGCTTCACACTGTATCCTGCACATAGCAGGGCAACTCAACGCCGTTACGAGTGAAAATGAAAACATTCAATATTTCATTTCCCCGAGTGGGAACAGAACCCGCAACAGTCGCGTTTACGATCGCACGTTTAAAAATGATATCCTGTATACTCTTTATTTTTTATGAAATTCTTAGGCAAGCCACAAAAAAACAACCATATACAATAATCATTTAATATTAGACATTAGATTAAAAATTCCATAACATAATTAACATTATTACTACATTCAAAACACTAGCTCGATTCCTGGCTGAAGTTAAATAACACTTCTTCTTTCTCTATGTGTATATTGTTAGATTTTGTGTTATGGAAAATTTGCAAGAGCTCACAATCAGGTGATATTGCTCCTTTTACCGCCCAAGAGAGCAAAGTCTGCGCTATATCTTCACTTTCTAATAGCATTGTCACTTTCA
>JAEBDU010000021.1:964606-1080719 GCA_016802625.1 Heliconius numata
ACATTATTTTGAAGTTTGAATTATAAAATACGACCAATATTGATACTTGAATTATTATTTTGTAAATATATTCAATATACAGACGCGCCATTTTTACTTTCTTATTATATATATAGAAGATGTATAGATTATATATATGTATGTATGTTATAGCGATGTTAGTACTGTGTAAATGTTGTTAAATATTAATTGATATTATCGTGTCTTATTTCATAATAATCATTGCTTTAAGTAAGCTGAAAATAGCTATTAAGAACAACTTTTTTTAGTGTTTTTAACGTATTCAATTAACATATTCTTTCTGTACCTAAAATTATTGTAGTCAAGGAAATAAAATAAATAAAATAAAACACCTAACACTCTTAAAATTATATGAATAATTAAGATAAATATTATTATATTAAATTATTATTATATTTAATTAATATTATTATATTTAATTATTATTATAGTACAAACACTATTGTGTGGGTTTGAATCGAAAGCTTATTATGCTGTTCGTGTAGTGTTAATAGACAGAATAAAAAAAATGGTACTACCAAAAAAAAATGCCAATGAATCACGAGTCGATGCATCGCCAACGACTAGGCATTATAATGATTATGTAAAACACCCATTCATTGTACATATTATATATTTTTTTCCTGAACTTTAATTACAATTTAATTGTATTTGTTCATCTCCAATTACTACGAAATAGAGTTCTATAATAATTTAACATTATTTGTAATCAACAAACCGTGAACCGTTTCCTAGATTTTAATGCTTGTATCTACACTGGTTTATAACCAGTATATCTCATGGTCACCAAATAACTTAAAAAATAGTTAATGTTTATTACGGTTATTATATTTAGGGTACCGTAGTTCAAAAGGAAAAAAACGGAACCCTTGTCAAAACTAGGTATTTATGTCCAGATCGCGTCTGGGTAATAAGCTGAAATTAATATCAAATATTCAGGACCAAGGTTCCTCCATTCGTAGTCCACACTTATAAAGTACTTCTCGTGGACCTACAATTACGAAATTTGACACGAAGTGGGAACTTACAATACAAATAAAAAGGGAAAATTCGAATTCATTTTTTTTAAGTTTTACTTATCTACAATCCTGAAATTGGTGTCCGGGACCCTAGGTGGGCGAGTCTGACACACACGCACTTGACCGGTTTTTTTATTATTAAATATACAGGGTGGAATTGTCAGCGCCACTTTAAATGAAATCACAGTTTTAACTACTCTATAAAAGCCTAATATAATTCGGAAAAAAAATAATTCTCAAAAATGAAAAAGTTTCTTTTTCAAACAAAATAAATAATAAAATTATCGTTTTAAAATAAAACGCCATTTGTAAAGTATCACATAGGCACGCACACACTTACCTGTCAAAGCGGCAACGTCGCATACGTATGTGTGCGTGACACGAAATACAGGTATGGATAAAAATCCTACGTCCAAACCGTTGAGGTACCTTGATTATTTTTTTTAATTCTGGGTTTGAAATATTTTACCCTATATGCAGTTTCAGTAAAAGAAGCGCTGCTTCTTCCACCCTGTATATTGACCTTATCTGGTCGGCCTACGTTCAAATTCATTATTTTTGGGTAGTTGTTACAACATTGGATCCTTCTAAAAGGATGCACGATCAGGTAAAAAGTATTCATTGATGATATTTCAGCTTAATTTGCTACAATACATCGCATATAAAAGATAATAAAAAAAAAATCCAATGCCTCCAGAATTCGGCGCAAAGTGGGGAAGTGTCTTGACTCATTCTTAAATCAATTGAGCTTCCCAACCGCTTGGTTATTCAATATAATTTAAACAACAGTTTATTGTCACCAGGCTCCGGTACCAATATCTCCGTGGCAAGGAGACCTTGATGCATCTGCAGTCAGTCCCATTTGTATACAACGAAATCCCTATGTGCGACAACAAGAGATAGTTGGCCAAGAAGATTGCTTGTATCTTAATATATATTCGCCGTTTACTGAAAATGTAAGTTATCTATATAATGAGGAATTTTCAACTTGAAGAGATCTTTGTTTATAAAGGTATTTGTATTCTATTGTGTGTGTTATTTAACGAAGCTATTTGTTTTCCTGTAGGTACTATAGCAATATGGTAAGTCAATCATTGGCTTGTGACGTCTCTTGTCAATATACAGTATCAAAGCATTGTTCACCTTTGAGTGTTGTTCACGTCGAAACATTTTTGACATCCTTTATACATATTTTTTCATTAAAAATTGAGAGATTATTTGTTTCATTATTTATTTAGTGGAAAGGAAAAAATATCTATGATAAAGAACTTTCTGTTCCTTACTTTCCCTCTTGTTTCAAAAACACGGTATGTTTATCCTTCCAGACAACGGAAATAAAAGTATTTTGAAATACTTTCTCCCCATTCAAAACCACAACCATATTGCTTCCGGTCAAACACAGTATAGATATATCGACTAAAATTACCCACCATTTTGAATCACCATCACACATTACCCTTTTGCTAAGACGACATTTTATTAATGGATTTAATTTGCTGGGCCAGCATAGCTCTTCATCACATCACATCACATCTAGATCTTTTATTTTTATATATCTATCAATGGGAATCGAATCGATCGAAATCGAAGAAATGAAAATAATAATAAATAATAATTCATTCCCCTAAGTGGGAATTAAATCCACAACCTCTCGTGCATTTACAGACACACGCATATGCCCCTGCGCTGCGCCACGACGGCCTCGACCTTAATTACTACTAAACATAGAATTCATTTTGCATACGTGTTTTTTATTTCAATTTTATTTGTGTTGTTCTTTCTATATATTTCTTTTATGTGTGCAATAAAGTATATTCTATTCTATTCTATTCTATTCTATTCATTCTTTACCGGTTTTACAGGAAGCTATATCCGAAGATAAGCTTCTTCCCGTTATGGTATTTATACATGGTGGTGGATGGATGTGCGGTGATGGCACCGTTGATATGTACGGTCCCCAGCATCTGCTTGACAGAGACGTTGTTTTCGTTGCTATGAACTATAGATTAGGTATGTAATACAAGATGACAATGACTGAAGAGAGATCTTGAAATTAAATCATTTATTTTATGACAAAAAATTGTAAAGCTTACGTAAAAAACCTTTTTAAAATAGATTTTTTAACAAAAAACAAACCGAATTCAAGCAATAAACTAAAAGGTAAGAAATAAATTTACTTAACATAAAGCAAAACCTACTTTTGTTAAAAAAAAAAAAATTATAATTTTGAAGTCGGTGCCAAGTAAAACAAACAGGCTTAGTAGTTTGATATTTCAATAAGGTTGTTTATAGCATTAACTTGACTACTTGTTGTACGTTGACATTATTTTTTGTTAAAACATATTTTATTTTACGATTACCTCCTTTTTTTTGAAAGTCAGTTAAAAATTGAATGTTACAGGTCCATTAGGATTTTTGTCAACCCAAGATAAATATTGTCCAGGCAACAATGGTCTTAAGGATCAACAAGAGGCTCTTCGATTTATTCAAAAAAACATTCACGCCTTTGGTGGAAACAATCAATCTGTTACAATTTTCGGCGAGAGCGCTGGTGGGGCAAGTGTTAATTTACACATGTTATCGGAAACAAGTGCAGGTATTCGTTCGTTAATACGGTTTTAAAATTAATTACAATTTATATATATTTTCTTTCTTATCAAAGTGCAATGACATAGAGTATTACTTTCAAACCTAAAGATGGTGAAACACAAATCTATATATATAAAATCGAAAGGTAATAATAATAATTGTAAATTCTTTATTCTTCTAACTTTCTTCTTTAGACTTCTAAGGGGTTGTTTTTGGGATTGAAAGTTTGTATGAAACTTCGTTACTACAAATGCTAGGAGTCTCAAATTTTGCATAGACGTCACTTATAGGACGTAGGTACTCTCATGGAGACAGAAATTAATAATAACGTAGTTCACGCAGGCGAAGCCGCGGGCGGGCCGCTAGTTATTAAATAAAAATGCCGTTGTACTGAAAATATAATTATTAATTGCAGGTTTGTTTCATAAAGCGATTTCGGAATCAGGAACAGCATTAGTTCCTTGGGCAGAAGCACCTCCCGGGGAAGCAATAAAGAATGCGCATAGATTAGCAAAACTTCTAAGTTGTCCCGAAGGACCTTCTGATGTCATGATCGAGTGTCTGCGCAAATTGGACGGATATGATATTATAGCAACTGATTCTGATTTGTATGTAAGTGAAATAATTGGATTACGTAATAAAGAGTGCTCTATTCTTAAGGTGGCAGTAAAAGTCATAATTATGTACCTAGACAAACTTAGACAGTGGCATAGCTAGGCGTGAGCAATATGGGGGTCGCTCTACACCCTCGCACTTAAAGGGGCCTCAGGAAGCCTCTTCCTCTTTCCTTCCCTATATTTTAAGTTAAGTTTCACATTAAGATATATTTATATTATTTTTAGACATGGGATTTGGACCAAATGACACCTTTCAAAGCTGTAATAGAACCTGATTATCCCGGCGCGTTTCTATCTAGGAGCCCTCGCGGTCCACCAGTTACTGATCTCGTACCATGGCTTACTGGTCTCAATAAGGACGAAGGATGTCTGAAATCAGTCTGTAAGTCAGCCCTAATACCATTTTTTTGCCATGTAATATTTAAACTATGCAACTTATTTATATATTATATTTTTTTGCCCTAAAGGGATAACGGCCTATCCAGATCGCTATAAAGACTTTGTGTCAAAGTTTGATACAATTGCACCTGTCACGTTCTACTATGAGGGCTCCCCACATGCAGAGCACATTACAGCGACAATAAAGGCAACATATTTTGGTGATAACGAAAATGACGTCAAAGATGGCATACTTAAGGTATCTTTTAATGATGTTTTTTAAATAATTTTATCAAGCATTTAAACAACAAATAAAATTTTTATTCACTTGTGCCGTGTGCAGCATTCTTTTCATTTGCATCTTTTTCATTTGCATAATATTGAAAAAAAAATAATGCATGTAATTTGACTCCAAATTATATGCATAAATATAAAAAAATCATGGTTTATTTAAATTATTATTGAGGTTTGTTACTTTATATTTATGACTAGCAGACTCAGGCGGCTTCGCCCGCTTGAATCAAACGATTTTTTTATTAAATATATTTATGACATTATTTTGAGTTTAGGGGGTGAATTCTAAAAAACCATGAAACACGTGTTCAATTAAATATTAATAGCTTATTACCTATATAAATATTTTTATTACCTTTTATTATAGATTACAAATGCTCCTGGAATGTATTATATTTTCAGGTATATTCAGACAGCTACTTCGCGTATCCTATGGTAAAGTCAGTAGAACAAGCACTCAACTATAGCAGTAACCCAGTATATTTATATGAGCTTACATATCGAGGGGCCAACAGTTTCTCTCAGATTTTTGGTGATCCTAATGGAGACTATGGCAAGTTTTTTTTACTTATCTAGAATTAAGTTCTTAACTTAACTAAGTTAACTTTTTTATGTAAATTTAAAACATTTAAAAAAATTACGTTGTTAAACGGGTAGTTGCAATTTTTTCTCTTAATAAAATTAATATAAAACTTCTATAGAACATTACTATTTTTGTTATTTATTATTTTAGGAAATATAATTGCTTTACTGTGTGATAAGTGATAATTGAGAGAGCCTACAGGCATACGCTCCCTCGATCAACAAACTCATTTCGTCCCATTAATTTCCAATGTCGTCGATAATTAAAGTACACTAGCAATATTGTTGCTAAAGTAAATTGTGCAGTTCAATTTGCGACACAATATATATGGTACATTGTTTCGTAATTAAGGTTCACTAAGTTAAAAAAGGTCGGTCTGTAGTTATCTATTTAATAAGAGTTAGTTAGTGAGTTAGTGAGTTTTCTTTTCGCTCATAGTGTACATGTTATACAGCTTCACGCTGTATCCCGCACGCAGCAGGATAGGCAGAGGCGTTCCCCACTTTCCGCCGAATAATTGATACCCTCGAAAGGGGACCGAATCCACAACCACTGCGTTACAGTACGTGTTCTATTTTATTTCTTTACCGTAAATGTGTTGATCGAGACTTTTAATGTAATTGTAATGATTGTTTCTATTTAGGTGTTTGCCACGCAGACGAGCTAATGTATTTGTTCCCAATACATTTCCTTCACAACGAATTTACGGAAGAAGATAATAATATACTTGAGCTTATTGTCACTATATGGACAAATTTTGCTACTAGCGGGTAAGTTTGTCATAGACAATGCTTTGTTTTGGATTTGTCTACTTTTTTAAGGAAAAAGACAAGGCAAATGCTTTGTCTTTTTCCATAAAAATAATAATAATCTACGTCGATTTTCTTTTAAGTTTATGTTATTTTAACTTACCTTTTATTTCATGTCCGAAACAACAGAAATCCAAATAAACCTCAGGAAGTTCCGTTCAACTGGCATCCGGCGACCAGTGGACATAAAATGGAATATTTAGAAATAGGGAAAAAGCAAACCATGAAAAAGAACCTCGCATCGCAATCTAGATTGTGGGACTCGTTGCCTCTTTGGCACAACGTAAAAGAAAGGAGGTTAACGGACGAACTATAAGTTATAAGTTAAATTTTATTTTTATTGATTGTTTTTAATAAAATTTAAATATAAAATAACAATCTTTCTGTCTATTCTAATCTATCTAATCACACCCTTGTACCTTGAGTTAAATTTTAGGATATATTAAAAGTATTTATGGATTTTTGATAGTGAATTAAAAAATCCCAGTGCCTTAAAATATTACATAAAACATACACAATATCAAAACACTAATAAAACAAGTGATATCTCTACATTTGGAGTTATTTCTAAAATATTTATTTTTGTGTTAAAGTGCACCTATAGGTAAATTTGTAGTGTGTTTACATTTATAGGAAAAAAGAAATCATATTAATACATACACACAAATCGTATAAATATGTATATAAAATATAAATTGTAAATTATTATATAGTAAATATTTAAAAACACATTAATATGTATAAGTAATTAATTATAATGAACATGTACTCATATTTAATAACATGCAATTATCTGACAATTATAATTTTTTTATATACATATAGAGACAGTTTATTTTGCTTAGGTATAATATAGGATATATACATTTACAGTCGTAATAGATACGACTGTAAAAATCCCTTTTCTTTTTTTTCCCTAGCCTGAACTATCCCATTGTTGGGTAAAGGCCTCTCTCCATTTCTTCCATTCTGGTCTATTTCGCGCTATTGAGCACCAGTCAGGCTTATAATGGTCCAAAAATCAATTTGCCTACTAAAAAATCCTTCGGTCTGTAAAAATATAGATTTTAGGACATCAATATAAGTTCTTTTTATTTTTATTACATTATTTAAATTTTTACATGAAAATGACTATAGCCACTCCAAAGAGGTAGAGCAGACTGGAACATATAAATAAATCAGGCAAAGTGAACTTTGACGTTTGTGCCGGGAAAATCAGTTTACCATTACATTGTTACCTATAGATGGGTCTAATGAACTATTCCTAAATCGTAAAACGTAGCTGGGTAGACAGAGAGAGCTTAATATTAGGACACTCCGCTCCTTATTTTGTGCTGAATTCCGAATCCATTGCGTTGGCGTAACACAACGCTGAACTTTGAACTGAACACCAGAAGAGAGCGAAGAAATTAAAATATTAATAAATAATATGCGACGACGACCTCGCCACGAAGAGCTGTTCGTCTTTATTGATGTCATAATATACATATGTATGTACTAAGAACAACTATGTACTTGGCAAGTAAATATCATTATGTATGTTGTTATTCACTTAAAACCATAAAAGTATGTTTATTACAATACGTAAGTAACAAACACGTGAATGAACATTTATTTAATCCATACGTTGTAATGTTATAAAATCGAAAATAACTCTCCTGTCTGTCTGTGCGTAACACAACGCTGTCACGACCAAATTTCTAATTCGATTGTATAAATAATTATTTAATTCGATTACTTATATAAATTTCCTATAAAGTTATTGAAGGGTCTTGGGATGTAATAAGGATACTTTATTTCTACTATATATATGTATATATGGTTACGTTTACGTATTATTTTTTGTTAATTTTATAGTAGTCTGTGGTATTATTTTTAATATTAACAATTTCTTTTACTTTTCATTTGCTCAGGTATTTGTGCTAATATTAATAATAATAATATAATATTATTAAGGCAAAAGCCCGGCGTTGAGTACCGCCTTTCTACATGCAATGCGTCCAGAGTTCGGACGAAAATGGGGAACGGAGTATCTTAGCACTAGGTTTCCTCTGCCTCCCCTGCTGTTTGTAGGGTACAGAGTGAAGCTAAAAAAAAATATATATAAATTTCCCCTTTAATCGCTCAAAGGTTCCATTTTAAACTTCTATATAATTACCTTTTAAACTGCGGCTTTCAGACAATAGCCGTTTACGTGTCAGTCGATGAGTCAATTAGTATACCCTTCTATCTGCTTCCTCTTTTATACACTATTTCTAAATTAAAATGTCGATTTTAATTTAACGGAACTTTGAAAATAATATAGCTTACTCAAATATTAAGAATAATTTTATTGAGTACTTTATAATTATAATATACTAGCATCTATAACATAAGATTACCGTTTCATATCATTAAAATAAAAGTTCTTATTTTTATATAATTAAAAGAAAAATAAGGATATGGCTGCAGCTTAAACGTATGTTTTTACGTTTAAAAAAAATCCTATTAAAGATTAAAATTATGATTTTTTTTCTTCTTTTAAACAAGGGCGTAAAACGCACTCGAGTAATAATTACAAAGTGTAATAATAATAAAAAAATATTATTAATATATTATAATACTACACTTCTTAAATCATTATTATTATAATTGAGATAATTAGAAATGTATAAATAAATAGATATTACCATATTAATAATTTTCTGGAAGTTTCCATTAAACATATTATAGGAAATATTCTTAAATTCTTTTATACCTAAGTGACATAAATCATATTTCAGTATGATTATAGTTATTAATCGCTAGTTGCAGATTGCAAGGCGACCTCAGAGTATTGGATCTTAATTTTCTATTTCCGTATCTCCATATCTCTTATTAGTAGTTTTCATGCACACGTTTATACTTCTATGTATGTGACAGAATAATTTAAACTTCTGTAATGATAATAGATCTGTTAGTAAATAAGTAAATACTATAAGTATTGATTTTCAGAAAAAGAGAAACCATAATACTAAAGATATTTACTTATAAAATAGTAATAATATAGATAGATATATATCTAGGAATATATGTAAATTCTAAAATAAGCAAAATTACACAATGAAGACAATATTTTTACAATAAAATTTATTTTAAAATTAAGAAACAAAATTAAATTATTTTAAGTAAAATATAATTCATTAACTATTAACTAGACAAAATATTTTTAAGCGTCGAAGCAGGTAATATAACAATATAGAGGATTTCTTTAGTAAGAATTAACCTAATATATATTATAATTATAATAATACAAAAAAATATATTCTAATTACAGGAAAAGTAAATATTTAAACAGTTTGAAGGATTTATAGCGATTCAGCCCCAAACCCTTACACTTTGGTCCCAGGAGCAGCTTGCGAGCGCTATGCCGCTGGGCGCCAGAGATATCGACGTCACTCTATTCTCGTGGCCATTCAACGTCCCTGCAAAGAGCGTGATTATTTATTATGTACGTGTTTCTGTTAAGCGTGTGACTGTAAGCGTGACAAGTTGTGGGTTCAATTCCCACTCGAGGAAATATTTAATATTTTCATTTTTTCGCTCTGGTGTCGAGGCATGACAAGCATTGTCATTACAATATTTAAACTATTATTTTTAAATGTTAATAAAATTTTTTTTAAACTATACCAGTATGAGCAACTTTCATAGTATCCCAGGAATGGACAGTATTGTCATCAGAACCAGCGAGAAGATAGCGGCCGCTGACGGAAAGACCTGAATATATATTTAATAAAATAAATAAATAAAAATATATTTATTTCAGTTTCACATTTTCTTTAGATGTGTGAAGTAATGAGACCAACCTATTAAGTTACTAGTAAAACTAGTACTTGTGTAAGGTGGCCCCGCTCTTCCTTAACACTTCATACATTTGTGGAAATAAATATCTATACAATATCAATATATATCTAAGTTTAAACGTAACTTAATCTTAAATAACAATAAAAACAAAAATACAAGTAAAAATAAAAATACTAGTAAAAATACGGGCAAGACGATTTGTTTGAGGGTGCGTGTATGTGGGTGTATATGTGAGAACGTGTGAGTGTGAATGCATGTGTGAGTGTGTGTGTGCGAAATGTATATGTTTGTGTGTGTGTAGGCATATGAATGCGTGTTTATGTATTAGAATCCATTAAGGCTTCTGTAGCATCATAATTCAATAATAATAACCAGGCTGTTAATATTTTCTTAAATTCATATATACTCGTACACAAAGGATTAACATCAATTTTTTTGTTTATTTTATTATATAAAAATCTAGACCGATTTGTAAATTGGCTATTGCCAAATTTTGTTCTCATGGGAGGAATATATGCAGTCACAGTTCTTCTTTGATTGTGTAGTTTAGAGTTACTTGAGAAAGTGGTGACTCTATGGACTTTTACAGAACTTTGGAATATATATAGCTTTCGAACAGTTAGTAATTCACAGTAGTTGTATATTCTCTCAGTGGAGAATCTAAACGGCTTAAAAAACATTACTTTTAACAAAGATCTCTCTCTGTACTCTTTCTAATTGAAGAAATTTTATTTTTGTTGCACCGCCCCATACCGAGATGCAATATCCCAGTATCGATTGTGCTAAGGCAAGATATATTTGGATTAATAGTTTTTTAGTTGTTACGTGTCTTAATATTTTAAATATCCAAATAAGCGTCCGAATTCTAGAACCAGTGAAGTCTATGTGCGGGTGCCAAGAAAGTCGTTGATCTCGCATAACACCAAGATATTTAGTTGTGGATACTCTACTCAGAGTTGACGGAGCACAATCACACAAATTAGAACTATCATACAGACAGTTATGCAACTCTATTTTTAAATCATTTTCAGGCTGAGTTTTACTATTTATAGTAAAACACATGTAATTTGTTTTATCTATGTTAATAGTAAGTAAGTTAGATTTTAGCCAGGAAGATATATATGCAAGTCCCTTTTCTGCAAACAGCTTGACAGCGTTCCATGAGGAACCTGAAAAAACAATTGCAGTATCATCTGCATATGCAAAAATTCGACCATTGTCAATCTTTAGACTCAATAAGTCGTTAATATAGACCAGAAACAATGTAGTATTTAAATAACTTATATTTATTATTTATAATTAACTTTTTAAGAAAATGTAGATACCTCAATATTGGAACTAATGGACGGTATGATATAATACGGCGCTAGGTTTGCCTAGTCTAGTCTCGGCTCTGAAAGTTAGTCTTAGACTTTTTTAGTTTTTAACAAAGGAATTTAGGCCTAAGATTGGTATTAGCGATTTACATATAATTAAATTTAAAACTGTCACTGCAACGAAAAAACTATAGGTACTAGTGCAGATCTTAATTTGATAGGTATATTTTCATAATCTATTAAATTGTTCTTAATAAAATCAGAATAAAATTAGGTGAAAATAAAAAAAAAAATAGAGCTTAAGATCTTCTCATTTTACAAGTGATTTATGTATTTTAAATTATATTCTTAAAAATATTTATTTATATAATAATTTATACAATACCACAGCTAGTAAAGCCGCTGGCGCCGGGCGGAGTGTAGTGACCCAGTTGTTGGTCACTACGTATATCGAAGAGACGGGCTGTTTTATCTTCCGAAGCAGTAGCAAAGGCTTGTCCGCTAGGATGATACTGTATTGGAAATTAAATGTATCATTAATAGTCAAGAATTTCATAAATAGAACATCCGCTCCCCACTTTGGGTGGCGGAACTCAACGCCGCGCTTTGCCTCGACTCCAGAGCGAAAGCGAAAAATAGAAATATAAAATATTTAATTTCCTCGAGTGGGAATCGAACCCGTAACCTACCGCGTTTACATCATACGCTTATGCCTATGCGCTACGACTGGCCTCATATGGTTAATTTTATAACAATGACGGCGACTAGCTTTTATGGCTATTAAATGCTTTTGGGGATCAAAGTAAAATATGAACCAAATAAGGTACACCCTGGTTATAAAGATATAGTAATATAATTATGTTCTATAATTAAAACTAATGAGATAAATAATTATAATATGTAATTACTTACGCAAACACTATTCACGTCGGCCTCGTGGCCAAAAAATGTCTGCTTTTCTTTTTCAGCGCGCACATCCCACAGCTTACAAGTCTTGTCGACAGATCCAGTTACATAAGTTTTCATATCTACGTAAAGAAAAGAAAATTAACAATTTAATAAAAAAGTTTAAATTTAATAAAATAATTAAGCTATTATCACTTACCTGGTGATAAAGATATAGTGACAACATCACCCGCATGAGCATCAAACTCCACTTCTCTTCTACCAACTTCCAAGTCCCAAACGCATCTGTAGTGGTAAAAATTATAGTGACTTTTAAGTATAATAATTAAATTTATTAAATTATTATTGTATGCTTACGTATGGCTTAGTGGTCCGAGCGCTTGGATTGTTTCCATAGGATGTGGGTTCAAATCCCGCTATGTAAATTTTTATACGTTTCCTAAAAAAGTAAATTACTTACATTTTCATGTCTCCAGATCCTGTAAGGATATGAGTGTCGTCAAGAAAACGACAGCTACTAAGAAAGCCCTCGTACCCAGCAAGTTCTCGTACCATCTTTGCGGATCCAGTAGCGTCTCGGTTGTTGACATCGTATACCGTACACATGTTATCCATTCCACCGCAAGCTGATATATTAAAAAAAATATTATACTTATATATATTCGGCAGAAAATGAAGAACAGAAGTGTCTTAATTGGAACAGAGTGTCTTAACACCTCCCATTCTTCTGTCCCCCCATTTCCCCTTTCTTTTTTCCCTACTTTGCTAAGTGCTGGACATTAGGTGAAGTGATACTATAGAAAGATATATTTAAAACTAACACATTAATAAATCTACATATTATATATTATATATGAAAAGCGATACATTCGATTGATAATTACCTACAAAATTCCCAGATGGTGCAAAAGCAACGCTCATAACCCAAGCGGAACGAAGTGGTATTACTTGCACTTTGTTACCGCTATAGGTGTCCCAGATAATTAACTTGCCATCAAGGGAACCTGTTACGCAGTGTCTGCAATGAATGAGAAATTGTCATGACAGAAGATATTTCCAACTTTCATGTCTTTCTGTAGATATGGTTGTGGCTTCCAAACGAACTTTTATATACCAACTAGGGTTTCACCTTCTTTCACCTTCTTACATAATATAACGAGATATAGGCTATAACATGAGAAGGCAACTTTTTTGGGTAGTCTAGTGAAGTGGGGTAGAACCAGGACCGGTTTCTTCAATTGTGATTTGCCTTTTAAGATTACATTTTTCTTGATTATTATTAAACATAAAAGTATAATTTAAATACAGTTGTGTTTTTATGATCTTGCCACGGTGCACCATCACGGAGTGTCTTACTCTTAAGCCTGGTTTCCACGGCGAATGAGAAAAGAGTGGGTGATGCTCAAACGGAACGGACTCTTTTGAAATACCATAGGTTAACATTTCCACCTATAAAGAGGATTGTATTTTGTAATTACTTCGCGTCGATTCGTAGACTGGAGCGAGTTTAACTCTTTCTGCTCGCTCGTCCCGTTCCACCCGACTATTTAATGGTGGAAATACTAGCATGAAGCTTACTATTGTGATTTCAACGTAGTCCTTAATGAGCCAACTACGCTTATGGTGAAGATCGGGCTTTAACGCTAGGTTCTCTCTCCCTATTCTGCGGTGAAAAGTGTGAAGATGATTTTATAAAAAAAAAAAATTTACTTATGTACTTCGCTATCCGAAATATCTGTATTACTGTAATATACATTTTAATTTTAATTCAAAACAAGCAGGGTTGGTTATAATTAATTTATTCGCATGGAGATAGCAATTCTCTCCCAGGTATAAGTGGCCCGATGCATGTTAGATTAAGGCTTTGCAATTCTACTACTGATAATTCTAGATAGTTGGCAATTTGTAAATATATATTTTCTAGAACGTACAGGCTTCTGTAACTTCTGTCACCTCTGTACCTCAAAATCCAATTCGAATGCAAGCGCATTTTCAGGTATTTATAATAATTTAAAAGCAATTTTAAAAATACTCTTACATAATAAGTTACTTGTCCGTAGAAAATATAAATATATAGGTATTTTTTATCTTATATCATAAAATACACAAATACACGTCTTGTAATAACAATTCCTGCAGTAAGTACTTAGATATAGGTACCTACTTGTATTAAAATAAGGATTTAAATATGGAATAATTGACAATAACTGATTGATTTTTTCTGACCTAAAAGTAAATGTAACATTTTTTTTATAAATGACTAGGACTCTGCTTTATACCCCCAGCTTGCTATGAACAAAAAAATAATAAAATAAAAAATAAATGTTCGCCGCAATGATGTTTGTGCGTAAATTTGCTTTATAAAATTAATAAACGCCCAGACGTTACACGTATACTTCAAGAAAGTCACCCGCGACGACGATTTTGACAATTTTGTGTGTGCCTTAAAGCAGAGAGTAGAGAAATTGGTGTAGCAAAAAAATGTTTTTATCTCTGTTTATAGCATTCTATTTTGATATTACCTAATGTATAGAAAATAAATAATAAAATGTATGTAAACAACAAATTTTCATATATTATATTTACCTAGAATCCCCACTGTAGTGGACAGAATTGACTTTATTAATATGGCCTTTTAGAGATTTCTTTTGGATGAGCCTTATCTTTGGTACATCACCCATATCTCCACATTTTTCAGCAAGTTTGGCATCTGCGCATTTTTCTTGTTCACCCTGTTAAAATATACAGCTTTTAAATACTTTTTTACCATTTCTAATTAGGCAAATAGATCAATGAAAGTAACAAAAAAATAAATATTTAATAAATCTTAATTAAATTAAGCAAGACGATGGCGTATAGATATGCCTAATATAATATTATTTGTTTTTATGGAAAAAGGACAAGGCAAAGTAGTAGATTATAATATATTAAGAACTTTATACATTATATTATAATAAAACTGATATAAAACCTATTTCTAAATATTATATTAAGCAGTGAAAATATGTTAATTCGCCTTATAAATTTGATTATGGTAATGGTAACTAATATGGTATCTAAAACATTACCTTCGCTTTGGCAATTAAGTCGTTCAATTCTTTTTTAAGGGCCGCTGTTTCTGGATCGTCCTTAGGCATTTTGCTGTGTTCAGAGAGAGAGTTGTTGCCAGTAGCACAGTGCTCGCACTTGTGATAGTTTACGAGGTAACCAGTGCTAATACAATTAGTTTAATTGGATTGTTATTAGGTAGAGAAGCTTTACAGCTGCCCTACTTTACTCTATATTTCTTATTTAAATTGAATAGATTACGTTAGTGGACGAAGCATTGGTTGTTTTTTTCATAAATATTTAATACTAGCAACCGCCAGCGACTTCGCCCGCTTGAAGTATACGATTATTTATTCCATATACTGAATTACTTAACTTTGGTGCCATATTAGCGTAATTCATATAAGCGTATAATTTTTAATGGTTTAAAAAAATGCAACCTACATTACTATTTAAGATTTTATTTATTATTTTTTGTAAATACATAATATACGAACGTCTTTTTTCTTAGAGCGCTTTGCAATATGGTAACAATTTATTAATTTTTACTTTCACCATATGTTAAAGAAGAATATAAGTACTTATTTTGAATTATTCAAGCCTTTACAATTGCGTAAACAGACTTAAAGATTAAATAACTGGGTTTAATCCTTATCATCTATACCAAAAAAAAAAATAAGCATGAGGCGAGTTGGTTAACTTGCAACAAACATACTGAAAACTAATTTGTGTCCATGCGTGAGTGCGTGACGAGAAATTTAAATCGAAACAGTATTCATAATTAGAGTGCTTATTCACTCTATTGATGCGAAAATCATACAATTTTATAGTGGCCATTATTTTTTTTAAATAAGTATAGTAAGTATAGTGGGGAACGGAGTGTCTTAACATTGGGTTCCCTCTGCCTACCCCGCTGTATGCGGGATACAGCGTGAAGCTGATGATATCGTCTGGCAAGGGAGAATGCTATTTATTAAATATTTTTAACATTTTTAAAGCGTTATTCCACACTTAGGAAAGAAAAATATTCATTTAAAGTGTTATTGATTCCGTTTCCGGTCGACGAAGTGTCAACAAGTCTGTGCTGCTCGAAACCAACAATACACTCATTAAAATATATTAAGTTACTAGTGGGCCCGGACGCGGTTACGCCCGCGAAAATATAAGCCTAAATAATTAAAATAAGTTAAAAAATAATAATAAGTGGAGATTTATTATTAGAAAAAATATCTGAGTAACCGAAATGAACAAACAAAAGAAGTAAAAGTAACTAAAGTAAATTCTTAATGTTAGAAAAAGTATCTAAAGTTTGCCGTGCGCGCGTACTATACATTTTTCTATATTAAATAATTATTAATTTTTGCGAACAATATTAAATAAAATCTCATATCTCAATCGATATTTTAAGTGTATAACATCGGTATAGATAACCGAACTGAGATAAATTAATTATAAGCAGCAAATAATTACATAAAAATTAACAGTAATTCGAAAATATATAAAAATTTACAAAACCATCAAAGTCATCTGCCCGTTCGCGTCGGTCATACTATACCACTCGTAGGGTAGGTCATTTCGAATCAGTGACATCTCCTTAATTATTTATTAGAATGTTATACATAACTATAATTTCCATCTAGATGAAATGCTAAGAGTGACTCTTATATTTATTTTCATAAGGATGAATAATTGAATATCAAATTATAGAAATCATCTAATTTTTGTTAATGTATACAAATCTATATCGGCGCGCGCCATGTATGCATTAAGCAAACTCATTTTAGGTGACGTTTTCTTAAAACAACAAACTTTGCAAATCGTTGCTTAGCAACGACGGTTGTTATAAACATGGCGGAATAAATTGCATGTCAAATTAATAAGTATTTTAATATATTGATATATATCGAAAATATTACAAATATGAGAATAAAAAGTATCCTATGTTCATCCCGAGACCCTCAAGTATCTCTATATGTGTATTTTATCACATTAGAATTAGCGGTTTGGCCCTGATTGCGTAAAAGACAGACAGACAGACAGACAGAGTTACTTTCGAATTTATAATATAGGTATGAATACTTTAGGAACTACAGTGCTAGAAACATCAATACATTAGAAGAAATAATTCTGGCATAATGTTAAAAGAAGCATGCTGTACTATGATAGCTTTAAATATCAAAATATTTATGCTCTATAAACATTGTCTGATTGTAGACTAGTAAAAAATGCAAATCTATATATATAAAATCGAAAGGGCACTCACTCATCACGAAATCTCAGAAACTACAAGTGCTAGGAATCTGAAATTTTGCATAGGAGTTACTTATAAGACGTAGGTGCTCGCTAAGACGGGATTTGCAATATTCGACTTCTAAGGGGTTGTTTTTGGGGTTGAAAGTATGTATGAAACTTCGTTACTACAAATGCTAGGAGTCTCAAATTTTGCATGGACGTCACTTATAGGACGTAGGTACTCATAGTTCACGCAGGCGAAGCCGCGGGCGGGCCGCTAGTATTATATACTTAGCTAAACAAATATATTTTTTGGTATGGCCAATACGACTATACTACGTACCTACCTATCGGTATACCTACAACTTTTATAATTTAGAAAATATCTAACTGTCACGGTTTCATTCTAATAACAATGTCTTTTAGAACTGTTGATGTCCACTGAAGTGTAACAGTCCACGGAACTTTCTCTGTAACAAATTAATTTTATTTTTTATTTCATCGACTATCTACGAAAAACTAGGACAGTTCGTTTTTATTTAATCTTTATTAACTTAACGTAACGGAGTTCGTTGGTATATAAAAATTAAAAGTCTGTTAGTGGAACTGTAATAAACCAGTTCAACTAAAAATCACCCATCCATGGTATATGGTATATTGTATATTACATACTAAACATACATAAATATTTAAAATAAAATACGTAAAAATTTTTTTCATACTACCAATATAATATGATTAGTTACTAGAAATGTTAGAGTGAACTTTAAATATTAACATAAATATGTATTTAAGATTAAAAATATTCATTAAAAATATCCAATTTTACATTTATGATTTTTAAGGGATATCATCTTTTCGTAAAGAAATACTTTACAGAACAAAGTTTTTATTATTAATAACAAAGGCACGAGCTTCTGCACAAATACCAACAAACAACAAGTGTTAATAAATCGCTATAGATGCACCTATAGTATTTGAAGAGTACTTTTAATTTTTCCTTACGATAGTAATCAGGTTAAATCAAAACGATTTCTTAGCTGCAAAGTTCTAAAATAACAAAATACAAAAAATTATGAAAAGAGCGAAATACATATTTTTTGACTCTTTATTTTGTATACATGCAAACATTTTGCTAGTATTTTTCAACTATCTAGATCATCTGGTCTGGCCTTTGAAACATGATCTCTTCAATTGCTGAATCCCAATCCGCCCTTTATTTTCCCAGAGGTGGGGAAAACTAAATAAGTGATCAAACTCACGACTCTCCTCTCGCGTTGACACTGATCCACGGCGATATGACGGCGATCATGTCCATTTAATTGTCTTGGATTATATTTTATACTATAGCAACGGACATAATAACATTTTCTATAGGTATACAGGATGGAATTTAAATTATATTTAAATGATACCACAGTTTTAACTACTCTATAATAGCCTGAATTATATTAATAATTCAGAAAAAAAATAATTCCCAAAAAGGAAAAAGTTATTTTTTCAAACAAAATAAATAATAAAATTATCGTTTTAAAATAAAACGCCATATGTAAAGTATAATACAAGCATACGTATGTGTGCGTCACACGAAATACAGGTATGGATAAAAATCGTGAAATGAAAAAAAATCCTACGTCCAAACTGTTGAGGTACCGTGATTAATTTCTTTACTTTTGGGTTTGAAATATTTTACCTTATATGCAGTTTCAGTAAAAGGAGCATTGCCTCTTCCATCCTGTATATAAATAATCTAAATTTTTTGCTTCAACTTTCAGTTATTTGTACAGTTTTGCTTTTTCTCAAATAGAAGCGTTATAGTGGCTTTCACCAAATCATTTGATGATATTATAGAGAGTATTGAGCAGTTGCAGTCGTCGGTCGAGACGTCGAGGAATACGATGTCTTCGTATTTTTACTGGTCCATCGCCATTTTGACAATTACTCTCCATTTTATTAAGTCGGAAGAAACTTGCGGCGGACATGATGAAGAATACTGTACAGCACGCCCGCTGTTGCAAAAAGGTAAAATAAATTATTAATTGACTAAATTACAAGCGAAGCGAACTGATCTGTATATAATTAGATAGATATTTAATTTATAATATATTTGTAGCATATATGTATTTTTAATTTTAATATAATTTTCAATTAAATTTCTTAATAAAACCTAATGTTACTGCCATTTTTTTAACGATTTCAAGTTTCGCATGTTACCTACTTATAAATTGTTTATTTATGTTAGACTTCACTGGCTTTGGGGAGCTTAAAATAATGTACTGAAGCAAATATTTTTTAAAAGCTGTAATTAATAATCACAGTGAAATTCAGATATGAATTTCTTTTTCTATTTTCTTCCTATTATTGTTTTTTTAAGGTTCCGTATATCAAAAGGAAAAAGCGGAACTCTTATAGAATCACTTAGTATGCCATAAACATAAGAAATGTGGCATTTTTACACACATGCATATTCACATATGAATGAATGCTGATTTTACACTTGTTGTCCAATTGTTTGAAATAACGGGAAAAGACTTTTTCACAAAGCTGATTTGTCCATAGTTTGATTGTAAGCTAAAACAAAAGGTTGCAAAATAATATAAATACAAATTTACCGGTCTGATAATTTTAATTAAATCAGCTTCACACTGTATCCCGCACACAGACGGGTAGGCAGAGGGAACCTAGTTGTTAAGACACTCCGTTCCCCATTTTTCCCTCACTTCCTCGAATGGGGATCGAACCCGCAACTGTCGCGTTACAGTCACACCCTTGTGCAGACGCCATGACGGCCTCTAATTTTAATTAATTTTATGTAAAGGAAAATTATATGTACATCCATACTCATGATTGCTTTGTAATAACGAACGAACGATTCAACGAAATTCAATATTGATATGTTTACATTGCATAAAATATTTAATATGAACTCCGTAAATTATTATTGCTGTGTTGTTTTTGTATTGTACTATAAAATAAATAATGTTGATTATTCTACACATTTTATATAAATATTATATAAATGAACACTCATAGAGTTTTATTAATCTGTGTATAAGTAAAAGAATGATTATTACCTATTTTAAATGTGAAAATCTTAAAAATAAGAAAAAATCTGACAAGCGCGACTTGGACTCGCCCACCGAAGGTACAAAAATTGGAGGTCTCGAGCTCTTTCTAAAAATCAGGCTTAGCTTAGAACTTGAACTAGCGGCTTTAATACCAATTTTTGCCTCCTTTTAGGGCTAATTAATTAGGATTCCCCTTATAGTGTCGAAATATGCGTTTTAAGACACATTATTTAATGTTATAGATGTACAATTATGCATAGGGTATAAGTGATTAAAACGAATAAAGCGAGATCTTGACGTAAGGAATTTTTAATAAGATTCGATTGTTCACATCGTAGAATGACAACAAATAAGCTTACCAGACAATAGAATTTTATTTTATTTTTTTCTTGAAAAAAATAAGATAGATGATGTAAAAAATTGTTGTAAACTTTATAGTTTATTTAGTATAATCTTAAAAAAATAAAACCTCAAGGACCTGGTTACAAAAATTATCTTTAACAATCATACAAAATTTGAACGTAGCTGGAATTGAAACTGTGCCTCTTGGAAGCCGTCTAAGCGCTTTGACCACTAAGCCATAAGTTACTATCAAGCTACGAACGTCAAAATTTTTATAGGTACGCTTCTTACAACTTATTTATGTTATTCTCCTTGTTGTTTAAATTCTTATTAGTTTTCTAAAAAAAATTCCTAAGTGCGGAATAATATTAGAGATATATTTAAGAAATGCTTGACTTGTACTGTAAATAAGTGTAAACGTTGTTTACAATATACCTAACTAAGTATATATCGTTATTTCTCAATATAAGCATGATATCTGATAAAACATAATCCTCTCTAACCCCACTTCAGATGATAGGAATATACTTATATTCCTTTCTTATATATTTAGGGAAAATCGAGGTAAACGGCGGCGTTGAGTTCAGCCACTCACACGCAATGCCTCAAAATTCGGCGGAAAATGGGGAACGGAGTATCTTAACACTAGGTTTCCTCTGCCTACCCTGCTATGTGCGGGATACAGCGTGAAGCTTATATATTTAAAAGCAACTGCAAGATATACCTATTTTATCCATTCTTCCATCAAAAAGATAAAATATACCTTGCAATTGCTTTTAAATATATATCTACATAATATAATGACAACTTATATTCATTTTAAAATTTAGTAGTTTTCTACTTATTTGTTTTCAACATTGGGTTCATTAGTAGGTACATATGAATGTTAAAAAAGGGCGTATGAAGTGACTTAAAAATTTTGGATAGCCTTCATATCTTAACTGCGCATAGGTAATATATTTACATAGGCAGTGAAGTGCACCCTCTCCTCCAACCCCAGTGATCAATTTGATAGTTACGAACTTTCAGTGCATACGTGCAGACGCGTGGAGAATCGCTGAAGAGATGCATCGCTCGCGTACTTTGAAATTTCGCACTTTTTTCCTTGAACTCTTATTAGTGGTTTTCGTTATAAATGTTGCAAGTACCGAAAAGTATATTTTAGAATATGCTAACAAATATTGTGTAGAGCGCGACGTTTTTGATACAGGTACTTTTTTTTTAAATATATATTTTTTAATTAAGTACAGCTTCTTTAACTGTAAAGTAATTGTTTTCAACTATGGTTTATTACATGCGCATTTTTTTTTAAATTACTGATAGATTTAAATTTTAATTTGTTTTAGATTACAGAATAGTCTTTGTGATATGAATAATTCATATAAAAATGTTTAAATATCTTAATAATAATAAGAGATTCTATTTAACTGTACAAAAAATCTGAACCTCGATTTGTAAGATAAAGTACCATAAAAAAATTAAATTAATACAAAAAAATATTTTTAGTTACAATACTACGTTTTTTTTCTTACATATATATTAGGTTATATAATACATTTTTTAATTACTTAAAGAAAAATAAAACAAAGTTATTGAAATATTTGAAACAATATTAAATTTCGTTTTAATCTTCAAAGTACATAGAAAGCTCCTTATACATTTCCCTTGTTTATTTACTTATTGATGAACTTAAACTTATTTTTTACCATTTGTTTGTTTTTTACCTTTTATATATAACTGAACCTGACTAGTACTACCTGTAGATGCTAGCTGCCAATTTTCATAATTCTAGGTCAAACAGAAGTAGGTACCCTATGAATTTTGATTCCCTTTATAACGGAAGGATGGACAGACAGACGGACAACAGAAAAAACAGAACAGAACCTGAAAATACACATTTTTGCTTTGTGAATTCATTTGTCTATTTCAATAGCCTTTGACGGACATCCTATATCGGAATATGGGTATACGAGAAAGACAATGGGTTCGCATGAAAAGGCATCAAGTTCATGAATTTAATTTCAGAAATATTCCTTTCACCTATGTACGGATAAAACATTTCAGGCATTCAGAGCGAGCGACAGAGATAAAGATTATTAAAGTGATAGATTTTAATTTAATTATGATTGATTTTTAATGACTAAATGATTAGCGTGAAGCTATTTGGTTATATGTGCAATTTTCAATATTTTCAATATTGTTGCTGTTTTATGATATTACAAGCGGACTCGGGCGGCTTCGCCCCCTTGTACTATTCGAATATTTATTAAACATGTTTATGAAATTATTTTCAGTTTAGGGGGTGAACTCTAAAAAACCACGAAACACGAAAATAGTTTTCAGAGAGTGCATTCAAATTTTTATAAAAATCAGTGACGATTTAAATATTTTTCAAAAATTTCTAATTTTTAATAATTTCTTCTTAATTTTTTAATAATTTCTTAACGATTAGCTCAAGAAATATTTACAGATATTTTCTTTAAAGTATAAGCTTTATGTACGATTCAGTTCGCCATCTTTAAACAAATGGCGGGAAAAATAATATTGAGCTAAATGTCAAAAGGTTGCTTGTCAAAGTTTAACGTTGAGAATTTAAGTACCTATATAAATTTATATTTACAGTTATTGAAAATTTTAGATTAGAAATTATCTTTGAGAAAAGACGGTTGAGATTCATAAATCTCATTAAATTTTTTAAACTTATCTTTAGACACCCTAAACTGGTTTGATGAAAAAAAAATAAAAGCAAGTAAAAAATATTAGAATAGCTAATTCTAATATTTTTTACATGAGCATTAATTTAATCTTTTTTTTACTTCCGGGAAATTTGAAATTACCGGGAAGTGACCGGAACCAGCGATAATGAAGTGAAAAATAATAATTATGTCAATCATACAATATGAATTTAAATCAAATTATGATTAACAAAATAAGTGAACGAATAAGTGACTTCAACTTCAATGTTAGTGCTATTTTCCACATAGTCAAATGTTACATTTTTCGAGAAAATGTAACTTTTTTAGATGTCTAGTGTAGATTTGACTATATGCCAATGGCAAGTTGGCAACACTGCATTGAATTCCGCGCAGCTGCCGCGCGTTCCACTTAAAATTCATAAAGCACATTTAAAAAAATATATATTATAATAATTTTGGGCTTTCCAATGATATTTTTAGCTAATATTTGAAATGGATGCCATGTTAACGTAATAGACAAAATGTATGGCTAATTGGCTATAGGGCTTCCTTTTTTGCATATATGATGTTCAAATGTTCATTCATAAGCAAAACAAGTACATTGTTGATTATTTACTTTTGTACCGGCAGTTGTAGTGTTATATCGTTTTAAGACTTATAA
Organism: Heliconius numata; assembly: GCA_016802625.1. Lineage (NCBI taxonomy): Eukaryota > Metazoa > Arthropoda > Insecta > Lepidoptera > Nymphalidae > Heliconius > Heliconius numata. The sequence continues at coordinate 989,008 of JAEBDU010000021.1, forward strand.
TTGATTTTGATGTAAGACTTGTTTAGTGCAATCATGCAGTGATGTATAAAACCAGATGTTTGATGATCTCATAATTAAAGCGAGATACGGCACTGGGGCCCTCACACCGGGAGGAAGCGTGCGTTATCTTAACGTTTGGATGACGTTTCTCCACTATTGGAGCTTATCGCTTCGGAAGCGAGTCCGCCTATGTGGGGCGACATAAAATATTTTATTACCGAGTATTACACCGCTCCCAATTTTATGATTAATAAGCTTGCCGCAGTCCGTTGAACTCGTGCGTCGATTAGTCTAGAAAATGACAACATTTCTTCAATTTTGCTGCTTAATTCTTCTTCTCAGTAAAAAATCAGATGGAACTTCTGAACGTAAGTTAATGTTAATTTCACTTTTACATAAAGCTCGTGTGATGAACTTATAAAAACATTATTGACTTTAAGATATCATTGAATACATTAAGATTCAACTTTGAAATATGAACATAATGTGTATGAAAATATATTAAAATGATCATATCCCTGCAACTTATATTAGTCACTGATATAGTTTATAAATGTACCAGTTATAAAATATTGCATTAAATAATTGTACTTTTATTTCAAACACTTCAAAAATCATTTCAAATCTCTGATGTAGTAAAATTAAAATATTGTGTATTTGTGTATTGTATAATATATTTGTAGGAAAGTTTTAAAATTTAATACATTTTGTCTTGAGTTTTTGATTTAGAAAGAGCTTTATTTTATTTTATAAAACTTTTAGTTTTAAATTTAAACAAAGACTATAGTCTTGTCTATAGTATATATTTCTTAATACTTTCTTATACATGTAAGTATATGTGAAATATAATCTCAATAAATGTAATTATACAAATAATATGATTTCTTCTAACCTTTCTTCTCTTTGTTTGTGGCCTTAAAGTTGTTTTAAGCTGATGTATTATATAGTTACTTTTAATGCATTTTATATGTATTAAAAGGCTTAATCAAAAAATGGCAATAGTAAATAACCATTATATTAATGTCATAATAGTCATAAATGTAAAAAAAACATACCAGAATATTTAGGCACTTTTCATTGACTTAAGCGAATGATATAATATGAAATTAATAGTAAATATTTACTTAAAATGTGCTGGAAAAGTTTACATTCCAATAATATTTATATATGCTGCTACTTCACTTAAATGCTTGTAATAGGAATTATGTAATATTTGGCAAAGTGCAAGTGCGAATTTTCTATATTGCAAGTGAAAAATAAATAATTCTCATACAAAATTCTAATTATATATATGTTAGTAACACATAGTGGTGTCATTATATATATGTATAAGTTTTTTTATTTTATTTCCACAGAGCCAGAAATAAGTGTTTTCACTGTAGCAACTCACAACAATCATGGATTGGAACGCTTTCTTCGTTCGGCTAAAGTGTATGGAATTAATGTTGAAGTACTAGGAATGGGGAAAAAATGGGTCGGAGGAAACATGGAGCATCCCGGTGGTGGTCAAAAGATAAATCTCTTAAAAGAAAAACTAAAGTCCCTAGAAAAATTAGAAGATAGAGACCGAATCATTCTCTTCACAGATAGGTATGAATGAAGTTAATAGATTATAGATATAAATATATAGATACTACTAAATTAAAATATGCCATTTTAGGTTTACACCGTATGCCATTTGAGTAGGGTAAGCAGAGGGAACCTAGTGTTAAGACATTTTGTTTCCCATTTCCCATCCAATGATCGAGACAGTGTGGTGACATTTGCTACCAGAGCAAGGAAATGAAAATAGTTCCTTCCTATGAATGGGAATTGAACTCACAACTGTCACATTATAATCATATACAGTGATGGACTCATATAAAATATGTAATTTTATGAAGTGTTGTTGGAAATTGATAGAGACACGCATACATATAATCAGTATCAGTAATAAAAAACAACAGAGGTCAAACCCCTATTTAACAATACTTTAAAAAATAAGACTTATCACTTTTTAATAGTATTCAGATAGTAATTATGAATTTGTTATAATTCACATATTGCTGATGTTTTTGACTAAGATGCATACTTAATAATGAGAATATTTATTAATGATAAATTTTTAAAGTATTTATTTATACTCAGTGATTAAAGTCATTGTTACTTTGGGTTTAATAAAAAAAAATGCAGTATTATTATTATACATATAGTGTGGTGCCCCTTTGATATAAATATTTTGAATACACAATCTTGGTGTATTTATAAAATGGAGGACTAAATCACCATATAGCAACCAAGTGATTGCTTCAATTAAATGATGGAGATGCAAATGGTTGATGACTTGATGTATATTGATATATATTGGCCCAATTTAATTCAGTGACTTAAATACTATGCCCAGTTTTTGAAACAACAACATAACATACATGTTATAATAATTTAGTATAATATTATAAAATAGTAATAGTAATAGTTTAGTAGATTTTCATATATTGACATTTTTTTAAGTGATTTTAATACTATCTATTTATGCCTAGTTTTCGAAACACAATTTTTAAAATTATTATGTATTATTAATAATAAATTGAGTATACTTTTACAATAATTTCATATATTGGTCTGCAGCTTCGACGTGATGTTCCTTGCCAATCTGAAGGAAATAGTTGACAAATTTACCAACATGTTTGTGAGAGTTCTCTTTTCGGCGGAATCTTTCTGTTGGCCTGATCCCACATTGTCCAGCAAATATCCAGATACGAGTATGACTAATGCGTTCTTGAACTCTGGTGGTTTCATTGGTAAGTGTTTCATATTATTATTATATATTAATTTGTAAGAGTAGTATAATTATAACTTATATAGAGAAAGAGTCCAGAATGATAATATTTTTTTAAAATACAACCTAAAAGATTAATTAAAAAATTGAAATAAGTACGACAAACACTAGCGTATATTTGGCAATATACACTTATGTATAAAATCACACAGTATGCTTCTACTTTTAATGTTAACAACATAAATAAGTCGTGACAAGCAAGTAGGTGGAATGCTTGAAGGGTTATTTTTTCTACCCCCAGTGTGGAATAATAATTAAAAGACTTAATTTAAGTTGTATTGAAAATTTTAAAACCTTTGCCTGTTATTTTAGTTTTGCAATCAAAGAAATCTCGTATATTGTTTGATTTGAGATATGGTGTATTGACTTTTACTTTCCTTTATTTTATTATATGAAAAACAATGCTGTCTTTGCGTAGTGTGATAGAGCTTGACTATAATCGCGACGGTTGTGGGTTCGATTTCCACTTATCGTATGTTTGTCGCTGTTTTTGCTATAACACTTAATGAATATGTTGACGGACTAAATCCTCGATTCGGTAAGAGGACAAACTCAACACGCAACATAAACATGAAATGCCTCGAAAATAGGATGTTGGAAGGGGACTGGATTTCTAAAAACGAAGTTTCTTCTACCTTGCTAAATACGGGGTGAAGATAAAATAAAAAGTATTTATTGTTATTATTAACGTTCTTCCGTCTGTAACACAGGATACTACTCTGATGTCATGGCTATTTTGAATTACAAGAAAGTACGTAATAATGACGACGACCAACTTTACTATACAATGGTTTATCTCGATGAGGAATACAGGCTGAAACATAGAATTGCTCTGGATCATGATTCGGAAATCTTCCAAAACTTGAATGGCGCACTTTGTAAGTTATTTTTTTATAATTAAAATATAATGTTAACTCGATAATTTAAAGTATTAACGTCCAACTATATTTATAAATTAAAATCGAATAAGTAATATAAATATTATTAACGTATGTCACATATGAATATGTAGGTACATTTAAAGTTTAAGTAATCAATAAATCCTTTTTATTTTATAACAGCCGACGTAGAATTGGTATTGAACTCTACTGAAGACTATCCATACATTAAGAATGTGGTGTCAAACGAACGTCCCCTCATTGTTCACGGTAATGGCCCCTCGAAATTGAAACTGAACCAGTTCTCCAACTATTTAGCTAATGCTTGGTCAGTCTCGAAAGGATGCATAATGTGTGATGAAAAACGTACTGCACTAAAGGTACTTTTTTATATTAGTTATGTTAATGTATATATTAATATGTGAATCATCATCATCATCATCATCAATATGTGAAGCAAAAACTCTCCACTTCTTTTTTACAAAAATTGTGCGGGTGGAGGAGGATATATAGAGAAAGAGTGGGGAATGCTAATATTTTTTTTAATAATGCATAAGAGATACATTAAATTAATAGAATAAACATAACACACAGCCATAAGTTTGACAGTTTGACAATATGCACTTTTATACACGTGTAAAAGACTAACCTTAAGATATTTCAGTATGAAGTAAATGTTTTCTGTAGAATACAGATATGATCATTCAGTTTATCCTAACAAGTGGTCAAAGCCTCACTTTTGACACATTATTATATTAAACTTTTCTCCTATTTATATTTTTAGTGGGATTATTTTTAGGTTAAAGGTTTTTTTACATTTAAAATTTATAATCATATTCCAGGAGGACGCTCTTCCTAATGTCCTGATGGCGGTATTCATTGAACAACCTACACCTTTTCTAGAAGAATTTCTGACTCAAATAGAGAAAGTTGATTATCCCAAAAATAAAATTCACCTCTTTGTCCACAACAACGTGGAATATCATGAAGAAGATATTGACAAGTTTTACAAGACAAGCAGCAAGCAATATCTTAGCGCCAAGCGGGTTAAGCCTGCCGATTTCATGTCCGAAGCCGAAGCTAGGAATGTTGCCAAGTAAGTAATACTATCCTAAAATTTCAATTATTTTATAAATTTAAGTTAATTATATAATGCTACTAGTTTTATGCCTGTGGCGCCGCTCGCATAACAAATTTGAATAACTTTTTATATGACCAATGTCGTAGTGACGATGATGACGATGTAACCAACATCAAAATGAATAAACTTCATGTAATGCATTGTATCCTTCCTCCAATACATAGGCTATCCAACAGAATAATATTTTTTTTGTTCGAAATAATATTTTCAGATTGGCGCGTTTCAACTAATCAAACTTCAATTTTATAATATTAATATCATAATTTACACTAATCTAAAAATTGTGTAAATGCTATATTATAATACGATTTTATATTATTTTCAATGAAATGAAATTTTCAATGCCTAATTATCCAGCCGTTGAAGCCGTCGTATCGGAATGGCACAAGCTCGTGATTGATGCAACGGTCGTGGGTTCGACGCTCACTCGGGGAAATTGAGTATTTAATACTTTATTTTTTTTCACTTTGGTAACAAGGTAAAGCGAAGCGATGAGTTCCGCCATTCAACACGCATTGCCTAGAGTGGTGGGAAGTGAGGAACAGAATGTCTTAACACCAGGTATTCTCTGCTTACCCTGCTATATGTGGGTTACAGTGTGAAGCTAAATGAAAATTTTATTTCCAGGGACCGATGTGTGAGCTCAGCGTGCGAATACGTGTTTTCCATCGATAGTCTCTCGCGTGTCGAGTCTTCCACCTTACGTTACCTGCTGTCCAGTGGTTATGATGTCATAGCGCCTCTCCTCGTACGCGGTGGTCAGGCGTGGTCCAACTTTTGGGGTGCTATCAACTCGTCTGGCTTCTACGCACGTTCTTCTGACTATCTCGACATAGTTAATCGCAATATTAAGTGAGTATTTGTAGTATTAGACTTTTGTTTTTTGTGTGAAGATATTGGGAAAAATTACTATTTGTAGGGTTCCATACTTTTTAAGGAACCCTTATATGATCACTTTGTTGTCCTTCTGTTAGATAGAGCCTAGATATGGCCGTCTATATCACAAAAAACGCGTATATCGACACTATAAAAGGAATAAAAATTAATACAGTACTTCCGGTTGACCTAGGATTATGAAATTTGGCAGTTAGGTCCTGTATCTGAAAACTATACATTTGCGTTTACATCCTAAAAAATAATAGCCTTAAAAGGGAGGCAAATTTGGTATTAAAGCCTCTAAGTGCAAATGAGATGTGAGATGAAAGGACTCTGGCTAAGCTAAGATTGAATTTCAAAAATTTATACGAAACAGTGGGCGAGCTCGACCCGTGCTTGTCCCGTTTTTTATTAGTTATATTTTTTATTATAATGTAGGTGCTGTAATGTGTTGTATGTATTTACAAATTATACATATAAACAATTAAAAATGTACAATTCTAAATTTATTTAAAAAATAATTATTTTCAATGTAATATTCCGATAGATATGTAAAATATAATATTCCACCTTCTTTCTTCCCTAATCAAACTCACAATCTGTCGTAGTTTACACGTGTGTTTACAGTGACACTTTGTGGCTGACTGGGCTCATAGGAATTTATATGGTTATATAAAATTAAATCAAGTTACAAAATGTAGAAAACACATGTTTATAATTAAATTATAACAATACATTATGGAAATATTTTTATGGCCTGAAGATATATTAAAAAAAAAAAAAAATTATATGTTGATTTTTATTGACAGCTTTTATGAATAAAATAACAGTTAATTTTGTTATTTTGCAAATACAATTAGTTACAATTAATAAATTATATTTGTATTATAAAGATACACAATGAAGTGTAAAACAAAATGATTATATTATCAAATTCCAATCTTTAAATCACATTTTTTAATTATATGTATAGGAACATTTATATATTGCTAAAATCTATTAATATTTATTATTTTATTTATTCTAATGGAATGTTCTATTAAATCTGTTTAATCAAATGCAATAGAGAAATCAGTTTTAAAGGAGCGTCTGTCAATAGAGTACATATTATCTGCTGTGCATTCGTAAACGCCGGCGTCCATCTGAGTAGCGGGATCGATCTCGATCTTAGATTTCACACGATCATCGTCTATAAGCCACTCGTGAATCTGGAATATGTAAAACAATTGTATTGAAATGAATCCGTTGCGCCACAAGCGTGCGACTAATCGCTGCGGTTGTGAATTCGATTCCTTCTCTGGGGTATGAATAGTTATTATTTTCATTTCCTCGCTTTGTTACTGAGGCAAAGCCAGGTATTTGTCGAAAAGTGAGGAACGAAAGTGTCTTAATATGAGTGTTTTAACACTAGATATCCCGGTTCCGGTCCCGGTTATGCCTAGCTAGAAAAAAAGTCAATAGTCAAAAAACAGAATAACTATTTATGTATTTACGTGTAAATAGTGATGGGCGTATATTTCGACGCCATCCTTGAACCAGGTGATGTGAGGGCGCGGCGTTCCTTTTGCTGTGCAGAGGAAGGCTATTTTGTGACCCAATACGTACTCAAGGTCAAAGTGCGAAGCGAGGAGGATCTTCGCTCCCTATTTTATATTAAAAAAATCAAATAAATAATTTTGAACGTATTTTTCATTATAATTTGTTTATATGAATTCGCCATTTTGAGTGATAAAATATTTTATAAGCTTAATTTATTGTTAAGTTCGCTATACATCTATTTCATATATCATTATTTATCGCAGTGGCAAGTGTCATAGTGTCATACTTACATCGTTGTTATTGTAGTACTGGTCCGATTCTGGGTCCCTGTATTTGCCTGTGATAGGTAATCCGATTTGTACCTGCAAATACCGGTGAATATGTGTATGTTTTTTTGAAGAAATATAATATTTAGAGAGATATTTATAAACATTATGAGCGGGTTTCAATTTACATCAATATGAATAAAAATATCTTTTTTTCTGAATTAGATCTATATATAGAACGTTTTGTATGAAAATCTATGTTTGAAATCAAACCTTGGACTTGGTTCTTGATCTCGTACGACCACGGCGTGCATCGCTCTCCATCACGATGATTAGGAGCATAAGTGCCGCAACGACAGCGCGTTTCAGCAACATTTGTGTTCACAGCCAGGTGTTGTCCTCGCGGGAGTCTCTCAAATACTGCGGCCGCCGTCGATTGCCTAATAGCATTCGTAATTGGGACCCTTGTCTCCCCTTTTGCTTCGTACTGTGATTTCCTTTGCGATTCATACGACGTGCTCTCATTTGTTTGATGGGGTCATTGATACACATGATAAACGAAGGACACTATTTTTTTTTTTAGGATTTTTATATACACTTAAGTATCGTTTGGTTAATAACGGAACCTTATTTTGCAAATTCATTAATTGTTATCTGTGCAAATGTTCTTTTCAAAATATATTTTTTTAAACTTTTTGTAATTATTTTATTATAGAACTTATATTTCCTCATTAACTGCAAAATATTAATTTTATGTTACTTCAATTATTATTATTATATTTTTTTATAAAATAAATAACAATTAAGATCCAGATAAAAGCGCAGTAATGTAAAACATCAAAAATATTATACAATAATAATTCATTAAAAATATACAAGTAATGCAATTCATTTGGCATTATTGAAATAAAAACGAATGGTTACCCTCTTACATAAGAAATGTATCAATCTTAATTCTTATTGACTTATGAAAAAAATATATGTTATAAATCACGTTTTAATTCGATGCACAAGTTTAGATAAATAAATTAGGATTTGGCTGATTCCATTTCAACCTTTCTGCATTTTACCCGACGAAATCAGAGGGGAGTTATACGTTTGACATGTCTGTCTATAGGTATGTGTATATCTACATATATATCTCCCAAATAGATGAACCCATTTGTGCTTAATTTTCTTATATTCGAAAGATTACTTGATCGAGATTGTTCTCTTGTAAAATAAGCATTGAGCATTTCAAATAAGAACACGATCAAAGAAGCTATGATTCTAAAAAATACGTCTAAGTCGGTGGTTTTTTTTAATGATAAATGTATTATTACATTTATTTTAATTTTCATATGACATTATATATCTTACGTTTATTTTTAATAGTGTTATTGTCGGGTTATTGGTAAATTGCCCATGGGAAAGATAGATCTAGACGTTGCGTCACAGACGACATAAAGTGGAGTGATCAGACTAGCGGCCCCCTCAACGCTTGAAATTACATTCTAAGTATATACCTAATACTTGCAATGGATTCTTATTTATATCTTTTATATAATAAACATAATACTTCTAGTTTTTGATTAAGGTTGCTTGCTTTATATGTAGTTAACGGCGGACCGGTGCTATAAAGGAACGTCTAACGTCTTGTTAACGTATATACTATTTAAAAATAACAATTAATATATGAAATATGTGTACACCTGCAAGTCATTTAAAATTGATTTCCTAGAATGAACCTAGTGTTAAGACACTTCCGCTCCGAGGCATTGCTTGTTGAGTGTCGGAATTCAACGCCGCGCTTTGCCACGACACCAGAGTTAAGAAATGGAAATATACATTGAAATAAATATTTCATTACCTCGAGTAGGGAAGTTCCTCGAACCCATAACCAGCGTTTACAGTCACACTTTATGCCCCTTCGCCACGATTGGCCTGGATATCTTTACTCATTGCTGTTTAAATATTTTCTTATTAATTTTTTTACATTTTTACAGGGGAATTTGGAATGTTCCGTTCATTACAAACTGCTATCTGATGAAAATTTCTATATTCCGCGAAGAGTATGCCAAAGGCGTCACCTACGTCAAGGACGAACAAGATGCGGATATGGCCTTCTGCGCAAGCCTGAGGAGTAAGGTAAGTAATATACGACAAATAGATTTCGATTATCTTGACAATCATTGAGACAGGGACGAATTAAAGTCACGCATGTACTTTGCATGCATGCATAATATTCACTTTGTGTCATACCTAACGCGACAATTCTTTTTTGGTTTTTCATTTGTTTTCGTTTATGCCTTCATGGTGTGGCTAGCTGCAGAAATGTATAGTACTATCGTTTTTTAGTTGGCAATAAAATGTTATGCTTTCGTTTTTTTCAATGGCTTATTTGATTCGGTTATTTTTTGACTCCATAGTTACAATGAGCCCATACGTATGTGATTCGACCGACCAAATTTTCGTGCCATTTTAAATAACGGGACATTTTTATGTCCCGGTGCCGTCATTGGGGACACCGGGACACACAAGAAAAACACGACTGTTGACTGTCACATTATTTATTTTATTTATTAATATACAGTATGGCGTATTAAATCACGCTTAGAGTAATCCTCTAATGTAGTTTAGGTTTGTGATCGTGCTCGCGGGGTAGCGGTGCAGCGCGAGGGGGGCGTCCCTATGTTGGTATCTAAATAACCATTCTACGCAGTTGTAAATAAATAATTGTGCAGTTCAAGCAGGTGAAGTCGCGAGGAGGTCGCAAGAACTATATAAGACTTTACTTTCTTTTCAGGGAATAATGATGTATGTTAGCAATGAAAAAGCACTTGGCCATCTCATTAACCCGGAAACATTTGACACTGCCCAAACCAACCCTGACGTGTACCAAGTTATGGAAAACAAAGCTGAATGGGAAGAACGCTATCTGAGCCCTGAATACGCTTCTAGCTTTGAAGAAGGGCGTAATCATTCCATGGTAATTTTAAAATATGTCGCTGCCAAAGAAAGCATTAAGAGAGAGAGAGAGAGAGTTCTTAGAATTTTGTAAATATTCGTACATATAAATGATTTTTTGTATGTAGGAATTTCAATGTGTCTGCGCGTTAATTAAATAAAATGAAATTGATAAAGAATTACTTAGTCGATTTCATTAATATATAATAATAATAAATTTATATAATTAATTTTACCTACGACTTCACAAAATATCATATACTCATATGTAAAACAATATACTTTTAATAGTATAAAGCTTTGTGTTTTCGTTGTTATGTCAAACTGATAATATATTTTTTCTCTTTATAGATCGATGAGACACCTACCATGAGGGTGTCTCAGGCCAAACTGAAACATAATCCCTACGCCTAAACAATTTACCATGTTTATTTTGTTTTTTCAATTTCTTGTTATGTTTTTTTCTTTATTTTGTTTCTTTGTTACTCTCGCAGCCTTGTCCAGATGTCTACTGGTTCCCTATAGTGTCAGCAAGATTCTGTAAAGAGTGGATAGAAGTGATGGAGGCTTATGGCAAATGGAGTGACGGGACCAATAATGTAAAACCTCTTTGTTTTTTTCCGCTTTTCTTTGTATCCCGCATATAGGAAAGCAAGTGGCGGAAAACAACGCCGCGCTGGCTCTTACCAGAGCGGGGAAATGAAGGTAATTCAATCCCTTGACTCGGAATCGATTCCATAACCGTCGCGTTTACATTCAGATGATGTGCTGCTACGCCACGATAGACCTCAAACCTCTACTTTTCGCTTTTAATTGTGCTTTCAAAATATATAAGACTCAATTTTGTTTTATATTTTAAGTGGAATGTATCACCATCTTCATCATTTCAGGACAAACGACTTGAAGGTGGATATGAAGCAGTACCAACTCGAGATATTCATATGAAACAAATTGGCCTTGATAGACAATGGCTATATATTCTCAAGGAGTACGTCCGCCCCCTACAAGAACTCATATTTACAGGGTATTACCATAATGTAAGTATAATATTGTTTTATGTTATAAATAAATTTAAATATCGACGAAGGCGACCCTTAGTGTGAAAACCTGCAAAATCCGTTTTTCGTTGTTTCCTTATGCATAGTTTTATACGATTTGAAACTGTAAAAAAATACAAAAGAAAAGTAGTAGTTTTAAAGTAGAGAATACAAATTCATTTTCGAAATTGTAAAATCATAATACATACATATATACCAATCGTTTTTTAAAGATATTTTTGTGGTCATATCTTAGGGCAAAAATGAAAATAATTCGTTTTCCCGAGCGCGAAACGAACGCACAACTATCGCGTTCACAGACTGTAAAAATGTTCTTAACGGCTTTAATAATTAATTAATTAATTATTGACATTACAGCCACCAGTATCGGTGATGAACTTCGTGGTACGCTACAGGCCCGACGAGCAACCCTCACTGCGACCTCATCATGACTCTTCCACATATACTATTAATATCGCACTTAATACTCCATGTAAGTTGTTTCATTAGCCTCACGCTTTTCTCATAGTAGGACAGGCAGAGGGGTTAAGACTCTGGTTTCCCCACGCACCAATTTTTGAGACGTCACGCGTTGAGTCAATATACCCAATCATTCCCCTGAGTTGGATTAGAACCTACAACCTTCGTATTTACAGTCGGACACTGTCGACTAGGCCACGACGGGCTCATAATATAAATATACAGTAATTTGTATTAATATAATAATAATATATTAATCTAAATTTAAATGTATGTTTGTAAATGTATGCGTGTTTTCATTTCCTCGCTATGAGAAGAAGTGTGGCGTTGAACTCCGCCACTCTACACGCAATGCCTCGAGAATTCGGTGCTAATTGGGAAACGAGTGTTTTAATGGGAATGGAGTATTCTCTCTCTCTCTGCCTTAAAAAATAAGTATAAACCATACATATATCATATCGCTTTTCTTTATTTTTAAAACAGACGATGACTACGAGGGCGGTGGGTGCAGGTTCATACGCTACAACTGTTCAGTTCGCGATACAAAACGCGGCTGGATGCTGATGCACCCTGGACGCCTCACCCACTACCACGAAGGCCTGAAGGTCACTAAGGGAACTAGATATATCATGATCTCTTTTGTTGATCCGTAAATGTTTATTTTTGTATAGCCCGACAAAAACTTTATGAATTTTACATACATTATATATAGGGCCGCCCCCGATCACACCGCTACCCCGCGAGCCCTTGCAACGCTAAAGTACAGTAGAGAGCGACGCTAAGAGTCATCTATTGCACCATTCTATATATATGACACAAATGACGCCGAACTCCGTATATCGAATATTTTACAAGCGACTGTACATTCGCGAGATTAACTCATGTCTGTGTTCACAAGATTCATAAAGTATTTATCGGGCCAAATGTTATTGTGAATTTTATAATATACCAGTGGCCCCGTTTCTACTTTTATCATATATAAATGCCATTAAAGTATGTTTCTTTGTAAACGAAATCATATTTTATATATGAATGAAATACCTATGATTTCTTTCATCAAGTAATTTATTAAAATAGCACAGGTAATTTAGTGTGTATTAAAATATACATAATAAACTAGTTGTCTTGTGTAATTGTATTACGACGATGTTAATAATACGAGACTTCACATTCAACTCTTTTATTGTATATTTAATTTGGTTATTTATACGCTACAAAACAATAGTTGAACATAATTTCACAATTGCATTTGTAGCGAATAAATTCAAGGCGCTAATATTGCGCGTGATTGGCGCGTGTTAACAATTTATCTTTGTAAATAATATTAAGGCTTGTGCAATACCCCTACAGTCTCTTAGCAGGAGTAGGGTGACAAACACGCACAAATTTAATTATATATATATGTATGTGAAATTTAGTTTTGGTTTAAATTTGGTTTCTAATAAATAATTAAATTTTACAGCAAAGATCTTATTCCTTAAAATAATTACTTTACAATGGTCGATATATGTATGAAATTCACAATAACTATGTTTACATTTTTATTTATATTGTTATTTACTAAAAGTACATTTATATTTTATATACTAACTTCTTTTTAAATATAATAATTTGCTATTGCATTTATTTTTAAAACTGACTCTGAATATTAAGATAAGTAACATTTGATCGCATGCAAGTTATAAAAGTAGTTTAGAGATATCCTGGATACCCCTGAAATTCCCAATACCCACAGAACTCCACACGAGATATTTGCTTGATATTTAATCCAGGTCCAGGATACTTAGTTTTTCTCATAATTAATCTTAACAAAGTAATTAACCTTATCAAATAATATACATAATCCAATTAGATAGTAAGATGATGATCGATAGTTAATATTAAGTTAACAATTATAATTGTTTATTAAATTGTATTTTATTATACTCATTTATATTTTTCTTTCTATATTTTTCAGATTTCTTTTTTATGTAATTTAGTTAATAATTATATATTAACAATTGTTTATATGGATTCCTATTAATTTTACTTTTTATTATGTAAGTTGACATATTGTTTTAAATTTGTATTTTGTTACTTGCCAAAGATATGGGAGCATCGATTATATTAATAGTAGTAGAGCAAGAACTTGTTTTATTTACCGTCCCTTTTTGTGTTTAGAAAATAAATATACAAGTACTTGTTACAGGCAGTCATCACTTGGGGGCAAAAAACGTGTGACTGAATACACGACGGTTGTGGGTTCGAGTCTCACAACGGGAAATTAAATATTTAATATTTTCATTTCCTCGCTTTGATAAGGAGGAAAAGCCCAGCGTTGATAGTTTCTGCCAGGGTAGGAAGAGAGGACATGGTGTTAGCACACTTCGTTTCCCACTTTCCGCCGAATTCTATTCATATTCTCGATACCAGACCGAAGAAACGGAGGTATAAATTTAAGTAAATATTTCGTTTCCTCGAGTGGGGATCGAACCCACGACTATCGTGTTACAGTCACACCCTTGTGCCGCTAGTTGATAGCGGACTTTTTTGCTTTTGAAGATGTATAATTGTTTTAAATTATCCTGATCTATCACGTAGGCGGTGTTTGCAACGTAGGCACATAAAAATAAGTTTATTATGATATCACAATTCAAATTATGAGAACGACAGAGGCTGTCGGTTTTTCACGGTAAATGAAAAAATATCTCCTTATCCATGTTTAAATCTATTTCCTTATCGAATTCTATTAAAAAGGGTTTATTGGTTTAAAAGTGAAAGCGAAAAAAGGAGACATAAGTACTTTCGCATTTATAATATTACTTTTGAATTGGAATTATAGCTCATAGTTACTTCAGTTTTACTTTAATTTTTTCCAAAATGCTAGAAATCTACTACTGCGTATAAACATATATAAATACGGAGTAAAAAAGTAATAGTAAGCTACCCCTTTCTATTTATCACATGGATTTACAGCTACTAGGACTATTACATTAAATTTAATAGCAAAGAACTTGAAACGTTCCTTGAGATACAACGGTTTAACAAGAAGGTGAAAAGAAGAGTGAAAGAATGTTAACGACGCGACGCCTATAACACCTTATTATTAACCTTTCCGTCACTCAACGCTGGATTCCCAGGTCCCCTTTGCTTACCCTACTATGTGCGGGCCACAGCGTGAAAGTAAAAAAATGTAGGTACATGTGAAATTTTATTAATAAGAAGGTATGTTAAGTATATAAAGCACTAATTAAAGCATAGATAAGTAGTCAGTATAAGATTTGAGGATAGGTGCACAAATTATGTTATTTTTGTATGTAGGTTAATACTTCCTGTCTATACGAGGAAATGTTGGTTCACTATAAACCTAAGAAAGAAAATTAGCAGCAAGCATTAGCAAGTAGGTACATGAAAGATTGACATCAATTATTCTTCTTTACAACCTATCTGTACCTATAACGTATTATTCCTATAATCACGCATATTATGTCATTACACAAGGTCTTAAGTAGTAATTAGTATGGCTAGTAATAAGTGTGTTTTTAAAAAAAACCGGACAAGGACGAGTCGGGATCGCCCACCGAGGGTTCCGTACAAAATTGTAGGATTCGAGCTTTTTCTGAAATTCAGGCTTAGCTTAGCCAGAGCTCTACCATTTGATATCTCACTTGAACTAGCGGCTTTAATACCAAATTGTGCCCCCTTTTTAGGGCCATTATTTTTTAGGATTTAACCACAAATGTATAGTTTGTAAATATTTTTTCTTGAACTAGTACCACTGGTAGATGCTAGCTGTCAAATTTAATAATTCAACTGGAAGTACATTTTGATTCTTTTTATAGTGTCGAAAGACGCGTTTTTTGTTTTTATGGCTGTTATTTTTTAGGATTTACCTACAAATGTACAGTTTTTTCTTAAACTATACTATACCTAAACTATTACTATCTGTAGATGCTAGTTGCCAAATTTCATTATTCCAGATGGATGATCTTGGAAGTACCCTACGAATTTTGATTCCCTGCACAGTGTCGAATACGCATTTTTGGCGATAAAAACGTCCGTATAATTTTTCTAAGTAAATATAGAATTATGATTTTTATCATTAAATCATAGGCCCGTAGCGTATATGATCTTAATTTCTACTCGATATGTCCCAGCGTTCCTGAGACAAAGGAAAACAAACAGACGGGCAGACAGACAGACAATTGGACGTGAGTAATCTTATAAGAGTTTCTTTTTTCTTTAAAAAGTACGGAACCCTAATTAGAAATTAAGAATATCGTATCTAATAAAGCTGTATTTCAAGTGCTATATTATATAGGTACTTAATACAAATAATATGCATCATTTTTCTTTTATTTAAATATTTTATTATTTATCATTTAAGCAGTGAGGGCTTGGGGAGTAAAGCGAGCGTGGGGCAGTATTCCTGGATAATAATATAGTATAGTTATATGTGCAAAATAAATGTAAAAATAACTCATTTCTGTTCGTCTCAATATATGAATTATAAATTAAAAGATTGTAAACTTATTGTAAGCCACTTGAACTAGAAGCATCCGCAACTTCTTCGGACTCCTTGGTCTCTTGCGATTTAAAATCATTAAAACGCTTAGTTGGATAACGATAATGTTTACCAAAAGCTGGTTCTGCGTATTTTTTGAATCGTTTAAATTCCAATTCTTCTTTCTCCCATTCTTTTTTATCAACGTAAGGGAAAAGATGTCGCAACCAAGTAGGAACAAATTCATCCATGTAAAAGAAACGACGTCGCCAGACCTTATGGGTATCGCAATAGCTTCCACGGCCTCCGCCGACCCAAACAGGTATACTGGAATTACAAAATACACAGAATGCTTAAAAATAATTAAATAAATAATTTAAAGACAATCTTGTCTTATCTCTATGTATAAAACAGTAAGAATATGTTGTCTGTACATTTAGTATTTTTGACTGAAATGGATAAAGGTACATTTAAAAAGAATAATAGAAAGCAAAAATATATATTTTTAAATTTCTTGTCTGTATGTATGATCACGAAAGTGCTGGACCGATTTACATAAAACTTTCACCAATTGCTTTGTCTAAACTCACCTTAACATTTAAAGTTTATTAAAATTTTGTTTTATCAAAATCGGTTCATTAAAAAAAAATTAAGGCATTACTTTACCTACGAATATATAGTAATCCATATATAGATATGGTTTATATACTTAGGGGAAAACAGGGTAATGAGAGCGGTCGGGCAATGGTACCTGCGATGATTTCACCGAATGCAGGAGTTGAATTCCCGCAATCGTGAGCACACAGCTGTTTCCGTCAACCACCAGTCATTAGTGCCATTAGTGCTGCACGAGGGACGATTGTGTGGACTAATTTCCTTATAGTACTTTAGAAGAAACATAATTTAGGGAAAGCTAAATAGTTTTATAGCTGTTCACGATTATAATAACGAAAGCTCTCATTTAAAGTGCGATTTGTTATTTTTATATTTAAGAATAATTATTAAGGTTCCCATTTCGCATATGAGTGTTAAATAGGCTCTCATTAGCCGCATTTGTCTGTAATTGATTATACAGTGACTATAATATTGTTAAATAGGTAATCAAGGTATAGTTCCTAATAAAAAAATACAAAAATTTAGAGAAATGTGATTTTTATCAACATTTTCCCATAGTAGGCTCTCATTACCCTGTTCTCCCCTATACTTATAATAAACCTATATTTGTTTGTATTAAATCTGTATTTTTAACTGACTTTTAAAACAAGAAGGAAGTTCTCAATTAATTATTTTCGATTCGATACGCGATTCATTCATTCGATTAATTATTTTGGATTCGATTCGATTTGGATAGTATTTTTGTCTGTCAGCCAACTCTGTTTATTAAATTAATAATCGGGCGTTCAAGCGGGCGAAACCGCAGGCGAGCCACTAGTAAACAATAAATTTACGTTTTAATTATTATACGATAGCTTACAGGCTGAAGTGTCTGAGAGCCCACCGATAAGCACTCGTGTAAAAGTAAGCAGAGATAGGGTTAAGATGAGGGTACGGTTTTGCACTCGATAATCCAGCAGCTAATGCCACAACGGTCATGCCTGCTTGGTACCCTTCTACCATTGTTACCAGGCCCGCTATGATATTCTCCTTATTTGGTTGATGTACGTCCATATTCGTCTCTGAAAATAATAAGTTTAGAACATCTGATGTGGAAATCCAAGACGTAGAAATAAACTAGAGATATCTCTATTAATAGCTATCTAAGTATTAAAAATATCTACATTGACATAAACTAAAGTAGCATGGCAAGGGTGATCATAAAATCCGTACAAACGAAGATGCAAATGTTGGCAACTAGTAGATAATATAAAGCTGTTATAATATACTGATTATTGTCATACTTTAGAGACGAACTAGTTGCTTTAATAAAACATTTGGAGTAGTCTAAGATCCCAGTGCTTAAATCTGCAAACATCTGTTTTAATGAAACTTATTTTTAAGAATGATACATGATGGTAAAATAGATTTATTAGGGTTAGTATGGCAAAGCTACGAAGAGATGATTCTCTTCTTAGTATGGCAAAGCTATTCAAAGCTGTTAGCTATTGTATAAGCCTATCAAAGCTTAACACAAAATTTTATGGTAAGTATTATTATGAGGCCGCCTTGGCAATGTGGTCGCTCGAACTCAAAGTCAAAGTCTACTAATTTTGTGTCTTAACATTAGGTTTCTTCAGTTTACGCTGATAAAGAAGTCTAAAGAAAACCATTCATTAAATAATATTTAACCTGTGGTTGGTATAGACAAATCAAGTCCTAGTCTTGGTCTCCAGAAAAATGTCCCTGGCACACCACACTGCAAAAGAATGGTACAAGATTACAAATTTTAATATACATTATTTTTAACATAGCTGGTACCTACTGGAAATTAAAATTTAATTTGAACTCAAAACATAGTTAATATTTGCAAGCACTTTTAAATTGTCAAAACAACGTAAAACTACTACGGAGTTCTGCTAAGAAAAGATTGCATAAAACTCAACAGACAAACTCTTTCAACATAAAAATTACAGTTTCATTATCTAATAGTCTTACATAAAATTGAAATGACATTTAATTTCACGTATTTTTGTACTTCCGATAGATATTCTTGAACAGAAAAATAAATTTTCATTGTTAACATTGTTTACAGTTACTGAAAAAAATTACTGCTATACATCTCTGTAATAAAATGTTTATTATATTAATAAACGTTTTATTATAGAGACATATACTCATGTTGCCGTATGAATATATAGTAATACCACATAGAAGAATATTAACCAAAGATAACAGTTAGATAATAAATATATATTAATCACAATTAATCACCTTTAGGGGGAATGATTATATTTCAATATTTTCCCTACTCTTAAAAACAATATTTTGAACTGATTTCTTATACTTACTTTTACCATCGGAATAGCGATGATAAATAAGTAGAAAATTATTTTACAGTCCATCTTGTATAATTTGTAGGCCATATTAAAATCCTCTTCAAAGTTCTCTACGTGTTGCGGTATCACAGTCGTCTGCGGTCATATGAAGTATCAAATGCAATATGCATTTGTTATGAACACAATAAATTCCTA
Organism: Heliconius numata; assembly: GCA_016802625.1. Taxonomy (NCBI): domain Eukaryota; kingdom Metazoa; phylum Arthropoda; class Insecta; order Lepidoptera; family Nymphalidae; genus Heliconius; species Heliconius numata. Next base: position 1,008,600 of record JAEBDU010000021.1, read on the forward strand.
AGGGGGGAAATTGATTTTGCTACAATACAATTCTTTCAGTGTATGAATTAGTAGCCCGTAGTTGATATTCATTGAATTTTTTTTTGTGTCGCAATGGTTTAAATGTTAAATTTTTAAATATTTTTTTTTAAATTAAACTATCGTTTCATCTCATATCATTGCGATTTTTAACAAGGAATGCGAAGCACTTCAAAACCTTAGGATAAGCAGCTCTAAACCAGCGTTGCCACAATTCCCGATTTTTGGCCCCAAATTAAATGTTCCGAAAGGGACAAACATAGTATCTTCTTTCATGGTTTATTCCACGCAATGAGAAATGTTTTTTTTTTTTTAAATGATCCATTTATTACCTAGTATGGAGCAAGTAATATTATCTGGATCAACGGATATTCAAGATAAATATACTCATCTATGTTTATACTTACAGCAGCATAAAAAAATATTGAGGTCAGTTGTGACGCAGGGACACAAGTGTGTGACTCTAAGCATTTTGAGTTCAATCCCCACTCGAGAAAGTGAAATATTTATTTAAGTTTATATTTTTGTTTCTTCGCTCTGGGGTTGAGTTTTGTCACTCAAGGCGCAATGCCTCCAGAATTTGCGGAAAATGGGGTACTGAGTAACACTACCATTGTCTCATCTGCCTACCCTGCTGACCCTGCTGTGTGCGGGATACAGCATGAAGCCGAAAAGGAAAGAATCAAAATTTACTTATAAATTGTTTCCTCTTAAAAGAGCATCAATTGGAACACTTAACATTTTCAAGATTGGTCGTTCAAAAATGTTACAATTGAAGATGGACATCAGCGCCCTTTCCTGCAAGTGGACAAAATATGAACTATAAAGGAATGGGGCAAACAGCGAGTAACATCGATCGGTGCTAGGTCCCCACCCTGTAGTGTCTGCGCGCACTTCATGTTAAACTTCCCTTGCTCACTTCACGTCTTTAGCTTCATGTATGAAACGTACTATCTATACGCATTTTTGTTTAGCTACTTCCATTAACAAAGATCTGACACCCGAAGGTCAGGAAATACTAATTCCTCTACGTATAATACCTATTTGTTCCGATCTATCATTACATCAGTTAGTCCACCGCGTGCTGCCGCCGAGGACCTCGTAAATCAACATTAATGTTTGTGACTTGTCGATAATCACACAAGTGTAAAGCTTTGATTTTTAAATCTGTGAACTTTTGTTGTTGTGAAATAAAAAAAATACATTCGTTTTCACATATAATTTTAATATATAAATAAATAATGAACGAATAATTTAATATAGGATTTGTTATTATCAAATGGTGAGATTATAAATGTGAAGTGATATCGACGCACGTCTCACTAAGTATTCTATTTGATTGCTCGAAGAGAACAGCACCACGTTCCGCCACAGCAAGCTGCGTTACTCCAACCACTTCCCATCAAGGGGGTCACCACTGAGAGCGCGCGAGCAGTCGGTCAAAGCAGCGTCATTGAGCCGCATCGAGAGCGGATCGCGGGCGGGCGCGGGCAGCGAGTGCGGTGGTGGCGCGCCCGCTGGCGGCGGCGTCCGCCCTGGATACGGTTATGAAGCGCTCTCTGCGGCAAGCGACGGTAGCGACCAGGAGCTCGACGAGGCGCCGGAGTACGCCCCATTCGAGATGGAGCTGTCTGGAGGCGGAGAGTCCGCAGAAGGTCCCTCGTCTAGAGGTTCCGCAAAGGTTAACTTTCAACCTGAGGTACAGTTGGAACGGCGACCCACTGGAACTTTTGCGAGCGCTGCGGCTGCAGCGTTTCGTCGAGGCCGCGGCCGTTCTATGAGCGCGTGGAGCGATATTAGTCGTTCTAGCATCCGATTTGAGGAAAGGTGAGTGACAATTTATTTGAGCTATTTTAGCTAGTTTCAGGATAGAATAGATAGAAGTCAAGAACACAGACATGCGGTAGAAGTGATCGTGAGCTCGATATTGTAAAAGTGTGCCGGTTTGGTAAAGTCGCCTCTATAAAGTGACAACGTCATTTGCTAGGGGGTTCTACAGGCACTTACCATTCTATATTAGACAAAGCCATAAACGTATCATTAACATGGCGAGCAACACGAGCAACACGAGCTCGCAGCACTCAGCAGGAGGCCTCAGACGCGGTCCACGGCATGCGCAGTGGAGCACGGCGCACGACGCCCCTGTGTCATTAATATTCGGCTAGCAAACATTACTGTTTTCAGATTTCGGAACTCTGATAACTGAAGGGACATGTTTTTTAACTACTAATGAGAAACGTTTAATAAACGAAAATTTTAGGTACGGCAATTTATTTGTAAATTTGATACACCAAATTCAAATTTAAATGTCCAATGATAAACATCATATAAATTTTAATATTAACATACATAGTACTATTTTGAATTATAATAGAATAATTCAAAAATAATTCAAATCAGCTTCACGCTTTATCCCGCACAGCAGCAGAGGGAACCTAGTGTTAAGACACTCCGTTGAATCCTGGAGGCATTACGTGTTGAGTGGCGGAACTCAACTCAAGGCTTTTTCTTTGGTACCAGAGCTAAGAAATGAAAATACCAATAAATAATAATTCATTTCCTCGAGTGGAAATCGAATCCACAACCGTCGCGTTACAGACATGCCCTTGTGCCGCTGCGCCACGATTAATAATTCATATTCTAATCGAAATCAGACCATTTCTTCGCTCTGGTGTTGAGGCAAAGCGCGGCGTTGAGTTATGCCACTCAACGCGCAACGCCTCCAGATTTCGGCACAAAGTATGGAGCGGAGTGTCTTAACACTAGGTTCCCTCTGCCTACCCTGCTGTGTGCAGGATACAGCGTGAAACTGATTTTTTTTCGAATACAATTAAAATTTACTAATATTGGTCAATTAAGATAATAGTACACGTGCAAATTTTGCAAACTAAACCACCCCACCGTAATCTATTCTATTGTCATGTATAATTCATAAAAAATGGTTTTATAAAAAAAAACAACAAACAAAAAAGTACCTACCCGCAGAATTGCAGATTCAAGTGGTCGGATCTCGTAATACAAACTTTTATTATGACGCTTTAATTTACAAGTACTTGGACATACAAGTTTATAAAACAAAGTATATACCTACTAGATTGTTTAAATTCTGGCTCGAAAATAAAGTCTAAACTTCAAGTATTATTTACATAGTAGTTTTAAAACAAAATGAGTTCTTACCGAAAGTACGCAAAAATATTTTCAAGTAATACTCATTTTAGCGTTACTTTTACTAAAAGATAGAAAAAAGGATTCAAAAGGAAAATTAATATATGTAAAATATTTACATCTTACTAGAGGCAAAAGTATCAAATATTTATAATATGATGTCCTGATAGCATACATATTTTTGTTCATCATCATCATCATCATCATCAACAGCCATCAATTGTCCACTGTTGGACATAGGCCTTCCCCAATTCTCACCACCACACTCGATCTTCAGCTCTTCGGATCCATCCGCCTCCCGCCAATCTCTTTAGGTCGTCGGTCCATCTAGCAGAGGGTCGTCTCGTCGACAAATCAATCATTTTTTTCAAATCAATCAACCACTAAAATTAGAAATAATGAAATTGCTACAATCGACTTCATGCGCGCGAAGCCGTGAGAGGAATATACTTTTAGACAAAAAGCAGAGAGTTTTTTTTTCAAAATGGAAGAGGTTCTATATTCGTTAACTATATTATTTATTTGTCCATCGATTCCTCCGTCATATGTAGACCGATTTTAAAGATTATTTTTTTATTTGAAAGCGCTTACTTTCCTTCCAAATAAAAAAAACATTTGTTTTTTATAATAATTTATTTATATTTATTTATTTTCCTAATAAATCTCTCCTAATAAATAAATATAATAGAGGATAATCTTTTAAATATTATAGGGACTTATAGAAGGCTAGTTGTATTTTATCAAGATGTTAGGGGTAAGCTTATGATTGTAGGTATTTAATTTATAACTAATAATGAATTGATTTAATTTTTTCCCGACTTCAAAAAGGCTGCATGCAGAGGTTATTGCATTTCTGTTCCTTTTAAAATTGTAAATTGTTTGAACCGTCTTAATTTTTATACGAAACTACACTCTATGCACAAACTTAAATAAAAATTAAATTGCAATTTTTTTTGGGGTAAACAAACATGTAAATTACATATATATAAATAAAAGAACATATAAATAAAAGAACATCATAACAAAGTATATGAATGTAACACCAACACCACACCCCCTAAGACTTAAATTAAATAAGTAAAGGGGTCAAATACATTTCGCTTGATAATGTTTTATTTAAATAAATTAACTCCAGTTGAGTTAATGATACACTGACAACACAACTTAAGTTTTTTTAACACATAATTGTTATCCGGCCGTCCGCTGTCGAGTATAACTACCCACTATTTTAAATACTTTCGAAGGAAAGATTTATTAATACTAAAGTCTATTTGTTTACTATTTCAAGTTTTTATTTTTGATAGCTTCACACAATCCCTCATCAACGTTTGTAGAAAATTTCAATTTTCTTGCTGTTATATTTTCAATTATCAGCTTCGTTGGGCTGCTAATATACAAAAGTTTTGACGAGCTTCTTCTCTGACGATAATATCATTCGTATTTCCGAAATCGTTGATAAATTGACACGATAAAAAATAAATAAATTTTATATTATTGTTAAGCTAGCTAATTCTACTAACAAGTTACATAGCTTTCTTAATTAAGTATATAAATATTAAATATATAATACCTATGTAAGTGAGACTCGGGGTAGAGTTAGAGGGTAAGGTTATAAACTGGAAACACTTTAGGGTTAATAGTCTATAGCGAAAATTAGTGAAGCGAGCAAAGCGAACGAGAAATATATTAATTGAAATATTGTATATCTGTCTAGTAATAGTCAATATTATTAATTTATTATTACTTGAAATAACTGTATTTAATAAGTAAAACCAAATTGGAAAAAAAATTGTTTCAAATATGCCCCCAGTGTCGGGGGCACACATGTAAATAATACAAATTATAATAAACAAACTTTTTAAATTTTGCTACTCGTAATTACACATTTCAACATCATATATATTTTTTTATTAATATTCAATTAATAAAAATTAAAAGAAAGATGAAATGCCTTTGAAAATATTTTTTTAGCTGTTTCACGTTGTATCCCATAGGTCAGGGTCTGCCTAGCCTAGTGTCAAGAACATTTTGTTCCCCACTTTCTGCCCAATTATCGAATCTTTGTGTGTTGAGTGGTAAAACTCACTTTGTCTCGACACCAGAGCGAAGAAATGAAAATATAAACGTAAATAAATATTTCACTTCCTCAAGTGGGGACCGAACCCACAACCATCGCGTTACAGTCACACCCTTGTGTCGCTGTGCCAGGACGGCCTCAATATTAACGGCCTTAATATTATCTATACACTGCCTCCAGAATTCGGCAGAAAGTGGAGAACGGAGTGTCTAAACACTAGGTTTCCTCTGCCTATCCTGCTGTGTGCGGGATACAACGTGAAGCTGATTTTAAACAGCGAACATATAGAAGCTATATTTCACAAATATATTAACGTTTATAATTATGTAAACGTTTTGAAACTTTGTTTTACTTAACTAAACTTTTGTTTTGCCCATAGCTTGAGTTTTAGTGGAGAGCTGATGAAGACAAATATATTATTAACTAATTTAAGGTTGTTATAATAAAATAATTCTCTAAAAATCTCTTAAGATATAATTATTAAGACTTAAGACTTTAAGAGAATTATAAAATATAATATGTACGCCGTCGTAGTGGCAGTGGAACTGTTAAATAAGAATCAAATTACACCACAAGTAATTAAGTTCTTAGTCTTTTCGTCATTAACATTTCTACATAGTAGGTAAAACAAAGATGCTTCCAATCGATGTACTCCCTTACCTTTGAAACTATCCAATTTCAATAAGTATGGTTTTCACTAGTATACAGGGTGATTCAAGAGGAACGTGTCTTCCTATGTATAATAGAGGCATATTATTTTAGAACTGTCCTAGCGGGTGAAGCCCCGAGAATACTAATATACCTAAATATATAAAAGCCCTTACATGTGGATATAACAAAAATTCTTTTATATTGCTTTTAATCTTAGTTTAAACATATTAAAAGAATAGTTATAAAAATATTCCACGAAAATGGTACTAATTTTGATTGACATAATTCCCAAATGTCTTAAAACGCCAGTCCAAATAAAATACGGAATAGAAAAGTCAAGTATATCGAAGGATCACACTGCGACGAGATTAGTTAGGGCATGGCGAGGCGTAGTGGGGCAACAATGAGAGGAACGGGATGGGGGGCTCGTCGGTGGGTCGGGGGGCAGGGCAGGGCATCTCATGGCGCCTCGCAAGCGGGCTCGGAGCTTAAATCACATTCGGCGTTGCTGGCGCGCCACGCATTCCCGCGCGACTCGGCCTCTAACGCGATCACGACCGATTGAGCCGTATTGTGACATTATACTTGTTTACTTAAGCATTTGAACACCACTAGGAACTCATTATTGAGTTTATTTATTTTTCGTTATCTCTACATATTCTACATTGCGGATATATATAGTATATACGAGTTGGATGGTGGGTTGCTGTTATGGACGACGAATTAGACGACGAAATATTTTTCATTTACGGACGCAACGGGTTTGTATTACATCCGTTTATCGTATTTTAATCTTTAAAAATAATCCAGTAGTCGATGCACATAAGCTCGTGTTGTTTAACATTTAAAATTCCAGTAAAGTAGTTATTAGTGTTTTTGGTTTTTAATTGTATAAAATTCAGTTTCAGAAAGTTCTACTCGTCTTTTTCTTAATAGTTCATTCACTTACTTAGATGCAGTTTTAGTTATAATTCATAAATAGAACACATGGATATATTAACCGACTTTAAATTTATCGAGGTCAAGTATTAAACAAGTTGTAGTAAAAGAGAATAGTCCATTGTACAGCGACGCGCCATCCTAGACACAATATTCTTTTCTTTTGGAGTTTGCCACTCGGCCACACAAACATAACACCTTTGTTGTGCTTCTCCACTAGTTAACGTGAAAGCATTGTAATTATAAAGAAATAACTTACTAAAATAACAATAATTTGTAATTATTAAAGGTTTTTCTTATTTATAATGCTTGTTTAAAATTAATATTACTTTTATTATATAGATATAAACAATCGGTCGAGGATATTCGTCTAGTTTTACGACCACTCGCCAAATTCATTGACGCTAATAACAATAAATCACTTCGTCTTAAGAAGCTTGGGTTCTTCAGAACAAGCTGAATAAAAAAAAAGAGGCGAATTTTGTCATTCCTTTAGTAACATTAATTCGTAAACAAAAACTTTATGTATATTTTATGTGATAAAAAAACATGTAGATTATTAATTAAAAACAATATATCGGATTTGTATAATTTTGCTTCTCTTATGGATACTATATACATCTAAGTACTCACCTTATTATAAGGAAAAAAATAATATTATAGGTATAAGTACATAAAAAATATAATATAGGCATTCACCAGTCTAGCACAAAATAAGACTTGCATGCATGAAAATAACTAACTCATTCTAAAAATGTTCTTATTCTATAAAAATCTTGAAACGTATATTAAAATATTCTCTTAAAGAATTCTCAATCTAAAGCATGGTTAAGACGTCTAGTAAATAATAAAACTAAATAACTTAGCAAGCAAAACAAAATGAAGATAAAATAGCCACAAACGTGGTTGTACCCTGACCCGATTCCATAATAAAAGAATAATTTTTATATGCAACGCGAAGTCGAAATGGTTTAAGCATACAATGGGGCTCCGCTAATGAGAGACAGAGTCAAGTGTAATACTCGCGTCACACCTTGGGAAGCTTTCAGTTAATGTTATTTTGAGGATAACCTATCTTCTGAATTAAATATATCTATGAAGTAGGTTAGTAGTAGAAAATGATTAGTTTATCTTTTAACATCTGCATTATGTCTGCAGTGTAGAATCTATGGTGGCTAAAGATATTTCTATGAATAAGATGTTGAAAATATAATTTCAACATTTTCACACGCGAGACTCCAACGTTCCTATAAGAGGCATCGCAAGTACTTTCGCAGGCTTACATTTGTACACATACGTAGAGTGTAGGAGCAGATGCCCTTGTCGCGTGAGGCTCAGGTGTCAGGTATCCTTGACATTTGGTGTCTGTTTTTACGTAAGTTTTTTGTTAAGAATAAACAAAAGGGTTTTGTCGAGAATAAACAAAAACATTTTTGAAGATTCACGCAATTCCTTCCAATGTTTTTTATTTTAAAAAGTAAGTTTTAGTTAAATAATATGTTTATATCTAAGATATTCACATATATTCTTTTTCTTTAATATACGCTTCCAAAACAAAAAATATACCGCGAAAATAATGTAATTTTAAAGTCAATAAGTGTAATTACAAAGTTGTTATATATAAGAGTGTAAGGGTACGCGTACGGAATTGAAATTCAGTGAAAGTAATAAAATATGCAAGGCTTATAAGCGGGCCGGAACATTACTAGGTCATGAAACCGAGTTAAAATAATCTAATTTTTGTTGTTGGGATTTTTGTTTAATATTTACATTTAATTCTAGCTATTCTAGCTTAAACCGCAATTGCAGTCTAACACTAACGCAAATATATATTTTTTTAGTTTAAAAGCAGATATTTTTATAATTTCTCTTAATTTAAAGTGAGTGATTAAGTAAATGTGGATGAAGCAGACTGCATCGGACTTTCGCGTCAGGATACGAATGAGCGCTGTAGTCCATGCTGTATAATGTCGATATTCTTCTTCCGATTTCACAACCTTCGCCGTGCTGAGGAGACCAGGAAGAAGCACAACAGAAATACTAATAGTAGACAAACAATGAGTTTCGACACAATCACAGCGCCCTCGCGCCTGCATGAGCGGCCTCTCAGCGAACCCCTGGACAGCTTGGACGAGATCGCGCTGCAGATACCCAGGTGCCCGCTACTTTCTGTTTTAGATGTGATTTTGATATCGTTAAAGATTATTCGTCCTGCTTCTGGCGCGTCCTGTCGCGATAGACTACTTCTATTTATTTTTTATTATATTCCTGCATGACATATTAGGTTCCATAGTAATCAAATGTTTTTCGTACACCGATACTGTTTTTTTCATGTTAGATTATACTTTTCTGATTGGCCTCATACTCTGATGCACTTATATGTAGATACTTATGTTTAGGTCTTATTTATCTCTCTCTCTCTCTCTCAATTTTTTTTATTTATCTCTAACAATAAACTTTATCTCCAAAAGTTTTTCTGGCTCTACTTTTAGTGACAAAAAATGCAAAGCTCGCTCAGCTTAAGCCTCGCGCACCGTAATTAGTTTAAGCAGTGCTTATTTAGTTAAAATTCAAGTATCAAGAACTGAATTTTTGTGCACAATAATTGTATGCGGAAGATGTAAGAACCAATAATGGAAATTTAAGACTACTCTTTGTCTTGCTAATTGAGCAACTGACGAGAGTAATTTTGATTTATAGTCGCTTTGTTTGCATACAACGTGTAAGATGGTTAATCTTGTAGAAATCTACAGAACTTTGTATTTAAATTGGACTTCAAACAATTATACAATATACTTTTATTATCTAAGAGACTTAGATTTTACATTTTTAAATACAAATTAATATAAAAAATACATTTAAGAATATAAAAAACCAAACTTCAAGAGTCCATCGGCGGCTAGGGTTTCAGGAGAGAAGATCCTCCTCACAATAGGTGCCATCTCAAAAAAACTGCCTTCTGCATCCGGTTTGTCATCCCCAGCTAAGCGATAACCTGTTAAGATGTTGGTCGAGGCTTTTAGTTATTAAACCGTTAACTGAAACCACTATCGTCACAATGACATCTCACAAGGCAGTAATCTCATGGACAAAATCCAAATATTTAGATAATTTTTCTTTTTCGACCTTCACGAGATTCTGATCATATGAGATAGTAATGTCAACAGTCACTGCCACGCCACTCGCTCTATTAGTACTATATTAGATCTATAGAAAAACCAATTATTATTATTGACAATAATATCTTTATTAATATTAGAGCTAAGTTTCATGATATCAACAAAGATTTAACAACACAAACATGTCCAAAATTGTAACTTGCTAGATTCTTTAGATGAATATGATAGCTGGTCAAATATTATCGTTGTATGAAAGACTTATAATATACGTAGCGTACGTGGTATGTGCTGATATCTTCTACCGCAATAATTTAAATATTCATGGAACATCTTCAGCACCATATTAGAATAGTATTTTAATGTTTAATCTTCTTCATCATAGAAAAGTAACTGTCAGGTCACATTTCTTACTGTTATACCTAAGCAAGACAATATGTTGCACCTTTATCAGACCTAGATCAATATCATTTGTATCTAAATAAAATAAACATTCATTTTGTTGTGGATAAGATATTGCCGTTAACACAGAGATGAAGAAAAGCTTATAAAATAGTGAAATAGCGCGGAGAGAGAGAGAGTAAAAAATAATAAAATAGGTACATATGAATATATATGTATACATCAATTCGGATTAAAACTACTGAAAATGTAAACTGACTGTCTCTCACTATGTCTTCCTTATTAGATTTACGGTGATATAGTGTCGCCCTTTCCACTTAGGTGATTAACTATCCTTATATAATTCAGGCTCATGTTTTTTGTTTTTGTTTGGATGCAATTGAAATAGGTGTGGAGAGATTATGTTTGTCAATATATAAGTGACGGTACACTCATATTTCTATATAAGGTTCTAGGTATAATTTAACATCGCTATCCTTTTTTTGCCCTATTACCTTAAAAACTGGAAATCCATAACGTTTGAACTCTAATACTATAATAATTTATACTCTTATGTCATTAAAAAATACATAAAAACTGCTCATAATTGATATAAAGATTTAATAGGAAATTTAATGATGTTTTCATCCTATAAACTAATTACCTACTATAGGACTTGTTTAGGTACTTGTTGAATTGTGGTCATACTATCAGACTTGATGTTACATAGCATAGATATTAAATATTCAACGTTAACTTTGACCATCATCAGCCAGATACTATATCAAATAGGGATTAGAAATTATATTGATTAATAGCCTTAAAAATTGGAGCAATGTTTATATTTAAATTGTATTTATTTTTTAATCTTCTGAAGGAAATTTTAAATACACTTTGATATTTATGACATAATTTGGAAAAATCGAAGAATTCAAATCAAATTTCAATAAAAATATAAGGCAAATATAGTTAAAATTAACAAAGAATATTTATTGCCGCAGTAAATTACAACTTTAGATATTTTTTTTTATATTTTAGTATTTCAAGGAGATACTTATGTAACGAGGTCTATGTATTTCTCAGAGTATTAAATAATCATAACTATCCCGAGCTATTACATCAAAAATGTACGATGTAGTTGCCGCATGCATATTAATAGAATTTCCAAACAAATTTCCATAGTTAATTTGGGTTCTGGAAGTTATCCTAAATATCGATCTGTCCAAAAATTGTATACAATTTACTTTAAGAAGAAAAATTTTTATAATTATTATTTATTCAAAGAATTACACATACTCGTATTCTATATACAATAAACATAAAAAGCGTAAATAATATAAGTAAATTAGTTTCTAGCCTTAATATTAGAAATAGAAGCTTTTAGTAGTCGATATTTGGCCTATATAAAATGTTGCATTGCAATAGAATTTGTGATAGCGTTTTTAACTTTTAATGTGGAAATCAAAAACTTGCAATTGTGACGTTATCTTTTTGTTTCTATTTTACATTAAAGAAGAATACGACTATTTTACTTATTTTTACATAATATGTTACTTTAGCAGTAATTTAATGATTTAGCCACATACCCACAATGTAGCAAACCACATTTATGACACGAACCATCATTCCCTCACCTTTACGAGAATAAAATAAACTTACCAACGTGGGAAGTACTCTTTACATGTAAATAACTTGCAATAGGTACCGGCGTGATCTTGAAAACTCTTAAAAATGCATCTTTTAGGGCATACAAGATTCAAGCAACATCAAAGACTTCGTTGAGAGCTCTGGAACAAACTACATTTAAATACACTCTGGATTATAAATTGAGCTGATTTTCTTTCATTTTTCTTAACAGAAAATATTCTTTAGTTTTATAACTTGTTTTCTTTTTGTTTCTTTTGTAAGTGATCTATTAGAAATTTAATATGCGTTGAATTCCATACATTTTAATTACAAATATATCTACTGAATCTAATCTTAATAATTGTGTAACGCAAAATTCCGTTGAAATGTTATATTTTTTGGACTAAACGTGTTGTGAGAGGACACAAGTATTTTTTGCTCTACTAGATGATTATGTGCATGTGATACTCAAATACGAGTAAACATGTGTAAGTATACAAAATAGGCACTAAAGACCTTTTGGCGTCCAATTAATTAGTAATTTTGAAAACGGAATAATTACTTAAATTAAAATTAAATAATTAATAATTTATTTACTTCTTTTTAAATTATATTGAAATGTTAATTTACCTTTTTGTTATAACATGGAAAATACTTTTCAATGAAGCGCAAACAATATTAAAATATTGAATAATAAAAGTCAGTATAAAAAAAACACTTCGAATCAACAATATTGGAAAATTACGATTTGACTTAAGGTAGGGTAAAAGTGATCGTATGAAAATTGTAACACACTGTGGGGACGATAATACAATGTCAAGAAAATATATATTTGATTTAAAATTAACATGTAATTTTCAAGCAAGCTAATTTGTTAATTAAATATGAGGCAAGGGACATTATGTTGCAGAACAATCCCTAATAAACTGTAATAAAATGAATGATAAAATTTATAAAATAATTTTATTTAATATATTTTTTGTCTTTCTTATATATAACCACATAAAATAGTATTACAATAGAGCCAAATTAATAGTACCTCACGGAAAGCCCAATGTTAGTACCCTCAAGAATAATACTATAGGCTTTCGGCTTCATCTCGTCTACTTCTTACAGCTATCCTTTTTGTTATCCAGGGCTTTAGAATGAATAGGACCTTACAATGTCGTAAAAGCCAGATACACAAACGACTGGGTAAAAATGTTTACGTCATTTTTGTTACATTAATTTGTCATATTATCTATATATATAAAATCGAAAGGTCACTCACTCATCACGAAATCTCAGAAACTACAAGTGCTAGGAATCTCAAATTTTGCATAGGAGTTACTTATAGGACGTAGGTGCTCGCTAAGACGGGAATTTGCAATATTCAACTTCTAAGGGGTTGTCTTTGAGGTCGAAAGTTTGTATGAAACTTCGTTACTACGAACGCTAGAAGTCTCAAATTTTGCATAGACGTCACTACGACGTAGTCATGGAGACAGAAATTAATAATAACATAGTTCACGCGGGTGTAACCGCGAGCGGGCCGCTAGTCTTATATAATTTTATAATTTTTATAAAAATATTTTGAAAGAACGAATAGAAAATAAATAAGAAAAATTTACAAAACTAAGATGAATTAATGCGCACACGCATTTATGTAAAAATTACATAATTATGATGTCATAATTTTTTTTTATAAAAAACCGATGGAACCAAAAGTGCGAATCGGACTTGGCCACCGAGGGTTCCGTGACAATTTAAGGATTGTAGGTCAACGAGCAGTATAACTTATAAAAGTTGACAGATTTAAGTGAACTACAATTATAAGTTTAATTTTTATCTATACTATAAATTTCCATTTTTGGACTTTTTTCTTTATTTGTTCTGCAAGATCTAACTTCTTGGATAATTTAATAATTATACGTCTATGGGAAATATCCAATAGGTTTTTATTACGTGGTGATTTTTTATGAAATGTATAATTTTGTTTTTCGGATTTTGTCCTGTATTGTAACTTCTCAAGTTCTTTGTGCAAAATTTTATAACTGTAGGTTCAAGTAGTACTAGTTTAGATGACGCGGCGAATCTCATACAAAATGGAGCAAAAACGATGTATAAAGCTCTTATGTTTTGATATCGTTGAGAACACAGCAAAAACCAGCTTCTAAGTAAAGCTTGATTTTTTCTGTGCCCCAAGGGAGCGTAGGCCTGAATATTTAAAGTTAATTTCGGCTTTATACCTGTACGTTATCTCCAGATAAATGGTTTTGACAGACGGACAACAAAGTGATCTTATAAGGTTTTCGTATTTTTCTTTTTTAAGTACGGAACCCTAAAAGTTGAAACGACAAGTAAAAACTAACCTTCTTCACCATTAATAACTAAGTTCTTAAACTTATGTAGGTATTTACCTAAGAAACTTTGCGAATTTTAATGTAATAACTAACATTATAATGTATTGATTAACCAGACGGTCGAGATGCAAGTACCTATCCATTTTGTTGGAACTAAACTAAGTGGACTGTTTTGGCTCTCCCAAACTACACTACTCCTTTCACTTGACAGATGGATTACCGCGTTATACACAAATGGTACTTCGAACTTCCCTGAAGCATTAAAGTGGTTAAGATTTACATATAAACTGTAATGGGATTGAAACAGGTACAAATTGAATTTCTACCAACATTGAAATCATTTCTGAAACTATTCACCTTTGCCAACTACTCGCCTTCGTTTGTAATACCGAGATGTGCCCAGAGTGTGTCTGGAAAGCTAATTAGTTGAAACTGAGAATTGTAAGCGTACATCGCTTACAATTCTAGCGTTGGTTTGCTATAGGTTCCCATATAGAATCTAAACGTGTCAAACGCAAAATCCTTACCGGATTACATATATACATAGCTTCACGCTTTATCCCTTGCGGGGTAGTCAGAGAGGAAGGAGCGCGAAACGCTACGGTCTCTACGTACCTCTTTCGCGTCGTTCACTGTCATCAACCTCTTCATACATGCCCTCCGGGGGGTCCTCATGCTTTTTACGTAATTTACCGTCTTTAGAACTACGGCCTTAATAAGTTAGTACATTATTACCGGAAATCTGTTTAACTCAGTATTCTATACAAAGTCAAAGTCAAGGTAACACCTCGGCACTATAAAAAAAAACCTAAAACTTGTCGATAATTTGATTTATTTTTCACCTTCACGCTGTATTTCGCACAAAGCAAGGTAGACAGAGGGAACCTGGGAACCTAGTGTTAAGACATTCCGTTCCCATTAAAACACACACCGTCTGTCAGTCTTGTAGCGCGACATAGTCACTGAAAGATAAATTTATTCAGATTTTGAGATTTTCCTTATTCTTGTAGTTCATATTTTTATATGTAGATACATTTGTTTTTATATATCCGTTTCTAAATCATCGTTAACATTAAACTGTGTAATTATTTTATATTCAGTTAACTCTAAACCAAATAAACATATAAATTAAAATTAAATTAAATCAGTTTCACGCTGTATCCCGCACATAGCAGGATAGACAGAGGTAGTGTTAACACACTCCGTTCCCCACTTCCCGCCAAATTTCTGGAGGTATTGCGTGATGAGTGGCGGAACTCAACGCCGCGCTTTTGCCTCGATACCAGAGCGAAAAAACGGAAATATACATTTAAATAGTATATATTTAGAGATATCACACATATGGCACCTACATGTAATATTACCCCGATAAGCAAGCGATTGACAATAGACTACAAGACAATGACGTGCTTTACGGCACTTACGTAGCTATACCGATAGCTAATTAATATGAAGGTTTGTTTAGTTCTGATACCTAACTAATTAATATCTTTGATTAACAACTAATTAGTATAACCAGAGTTCTCACCATGTAAATGTAAAGGAATTTAATATATGTGGTGGGATCGAATTGTCAAGAATATTCTGGGTAAATCATTATTTTCATTATCACGTTCTGGTAAAACAAGATCTTGAAATCGGGAGTAAATTGAAGATCAGACCGTCGTAGTTCTCGTAGGCTACCTTGGCATGCAGGATAAAACATTAGGCTCATAATAAAGAGAAGATACGTCTCTAACTGCTTTTTGCACTTTATTGAAAGTGCAGACAATATATAATAATACAAATTTCATTATAGTTAGATATATTTTTATTAAATATACATGAAAACGCAATTTAAAAAATCCTGTTTTATTAAAATAATTTAAAATCAATGTAATATCATAAATTTAAATTCCGACCCATTGTTAATGTTGTTATACCAATACGTACAAGTTGTAGATTAATTTAACTTAGAAAATTAAACGAACCAACAAATGTACCTCGTAGCGTCGTAGCGTCGTAGCCCGCAGCTACGCATACACGGCTTGCGTCTGCAACACAAATATACCACAGTCAAGCGGGCTGGACCGAATTTAACTTTAAATTTATAATGTTAAAAGTTTTAAGATACTTTTCACATATGAGCTTCACGCTATATGCAGCACACAGCAGAGTAGGCTGAGGAAACATAGTGTTAAGACACTCTGTTCCCCACTTTCCGCCGAATTTCCACATGTTGAGTAGCGGCACTCAATGCGGGGCTTCTTGTCTTGGTGCCAGAGCGATGAAATGAAATTAAGAAGAAAAGATATTAATAAACAATAATTCATTTTCTCTAGTGGGGATCGAAGCTACGACCGTCGCGTTGTTGCTTTAGCTTGCTTGTGCTTCTGCGCCACGGCCACTTAGACTTTACAAAATATTTTATTTACCATCATCACTTTAATTATGATCATATGAATAATTATGCAAAAAAAAAACCATAAAAATTATAAATGTGAAATATAAACCGCAAATGTACGAAATATTAGTAAAACATTAGTAACACAATCGTAGAACTTATGCTCTTCTATGCAATATATAATTAATATTACCTTTTAAATGTGCCCATAAATCCTAAAATACTATACTTAGTGCAATAATAAGTACGTCAGAAACACGATTAGGACAAACTATAAGCGAACAAAAGAATCAAATCAGTCGAACTGATTCAAAGGCTAGGTATGATAATGGACGTCAGGGAATCGTCGAAAAGGGGAGAGGAAGAGGGAGAGTAATTTTATATCTCAATCATTTATTAAAAAATATTTTAAATATCTAATTATTTATATTTTTTTATATAAATAACATACTCGTACATTTTGTTAATATGTTATAGTTACATTGGAAAACATGCACTTTACATTTTCATTCAAATATAACAAGTATTTTTATTATTTGTTTCATAAAATAATTTTAAAAAACATACAGTCGAATTGATAACCTCCTTTTCTTACAGAAGTCGGTTAAAAATACGCTAATGTTACTATAATATATTTAAAAACTTTCACATTATAATTCACTACAAGTGCGCTGCAAGCACATCGGTATATTAATTAAATAATCGAGTAGCTCAAGCGCACGAAGCCGCGGGCGGGTCGCTAGTAGTATTATATATAATTTTGGTTCGCTTGTTACCGTGACCTCGTAATTATACAGCTACTCTACGACTTTTACATTTTAATTAAAAGTTTAACTAAAATTTTTCACTTCTACATGAAATATGAAATAAATATCACAAAAATGAACTAAATAGTTATAGTATACAAATTGAAAATTGTTATATTGTACACGTTATTTAACATGTTCCTTGTCAGTTCGTTCATAATTCCGTACCACTTGTTTACTTCAAAATTAATGTTATCCCTGAGGATATTTGTTTCCCATGGAACCACAAGTTCTGCTTATGTTACGTGTTTTAGGTGGTTTGTATGGTAAAACCCTACCAGAAAGTTTTTAGCTATTCCTACTACCGCTCCGTAGATACCTAGCACGACTTGTCCCATCCTACCAAATTATTTTTAATCAGTGGCACGAAAGATTGAATATAGTTCTCTCTATCTCTCTATCTTCTATCGTCTAGTTATAGGTGGACGTTCTCGCAGTAGCTTCAATCCAATGGTTTCTTTAATCTTAGCCAAAAATATTTTTGTTTTTAAATATTATTTATAATATAATATTTGAGTATAATATAATATAATAGTTGAGGTGTCCCAAGCAAAATATTAATGTTTTTATTAATTTTGTATACGAAAAATATCCAATTTAAGCTTGACGTTGGAAAAATATTTTAAAATCAAGGTTTTTTGACATTAGTTACAGGTCGGTCTACCTTGTCAAGATTATTAAGAAAGCTGTCGACCTGCAAAAACATAAAATTTGCCTCCTTTCCTTTCAAAAATGAAAGGAACTATAAAAAGCTCTAAAATAACTGCTTATATGGCTTTCAATATACTGTAGCTAATTATCCTACTCTTCTAACATACGAGTACGTCAGGGGGTCGTCGCTGGTCATATTGTTAGAGCCATCGGAACTATAAAATAACTTGTCCCACATGCGACACTGGGGGCCTTGTAGGGTTAAAATGAATGTGGATGCTATCTATATTATTACCGCATCTAACATTACTATGAATATTTAAACAATTCGCTTTTGTAGCCAAGAATAAAATATGGAGTGAAATGAAATTATAATGTCGTTTCTGCAGTAAAAAAGTAAAGTAAAAGTAATGCCTGAATGTACGTCGCGTACATCGGAGTTATGGTCTTCGAGATCTGTCATCCATCACGCATTATCATCATCATCATCATCATCAGCCTGTCCTCGTCCACTGCTGGACATAGGCCTCTCCAATGGCACGCCACTGAGCTCCATCTTCAGCTCTTCGCATCCATCACGTATAGTCCCAAAAATAATTGGAACATTTAAATGCAGTGTCAGTCAGTAATGGTGCAAACTGAAATAAGACATTGTAAATACACTTTTATACCGTGTGTATTTTGTTAGGAATGTTTTCTAGGCGATAGCAAAGATAGGCTATCAATAAAAACGTACCATATATTCAAAATGAGAAGCAAGATGGACGTTGAATTTGGAAACAAAAACATTAGCATTCTATTGCTCTAGTTATAAATAAATATTTAGAACTAGTTTAGTTTAGTTAAGCAGTTACTACACATGTACTATTCTAAAATATAAAGATAAACTAGGCCAAGCTAAAATATATTTTTTATTGCAAAGTATCTTTTAACAGGAATACATGTAGTATATCAGTAGTTGAGCTGGCACTAGTGAGTCCCAGAAGTATTAAATTTGTTGTCACCGTGTGTATTTGTGGGTGGACGAACAGTTGCTTGAAATATGTTCATTCCCACCACCCCAAGGATATACGTTGTGACAGTTTTGCTAGACCTATGCACCCTTTTATTACAAAATAATAGGTTTTAAACTCTAAGAAATATAAAAAAAAACTATTATTTTATTAAAGTATATCAGAAAACTCTAGTAGCTTCTATCAAAAGGAGTAGGTGACAATGTAAATTTTGAAAGTAACTCTTACGCTTGTAAACCAAATTAGACTCTAATAACAATCAGGTCAGTTCAGTTCAGTTCTTTAATTACGACGTTTCGAGGTAGTTGAGCGCTTAATCACTTCGTCAATATCATATTGGATGAAGAACACACGAAGTACGTGTACGGTGTAAAACAAATAATAATATGATATGAGGAAAAAAAGAATAGGAGAATGTATATATATTTAAAAGAGAAAATTAGATTCTAATCATAATTTAAAAAGAAGAGGAGAGAGAGAGAAAATTCGTAAAAAAAATCAGTTTAAAAGAGAAATTAAATGATCAATAAATCGGTTTTAAAAATGTAACAAAAAAAAATGTCCTTGGAAATTTTTCTCTAAAATTGGATTATCCATAAAAGTCATTGGTGTTCAATAAAATAAATGTTATACATATATGAATCTTGATGTACGCCTAGGGTCAAATATTAGTCCTTAAAAATAGTGTCACGTCCACCACATTTCCCAGACCTAGTCCCTCTCATGCTAGTTCTTGTTGCAATCTTTCCAATTTTTGAAAGGGCTAAAAATAAAAAGTATTTGATAGTATTATTGGGGGCCGTCTTGACGCAGTGGCACAAGGGTGGGTATGACTGTAACGCGACGGTTGTGGGTTCGATCCCCAAACGAGGAAGCGAAATATTTATTTACTTTTATATCTCTATTTATTAGCTCTGGTGTCGAGGCAAAGTGCGGCGTCGAGTTCTCAACACGCAATGCCTTTAGAATTCGGCAAGTGGGGAACGGAGTGTCTTAACATTAAGTTCCCTCTGCCTACCCTGCTGTGTGCGGGATACAGCGTGAAGCTGGCTTAAATTAATTTTAATTTATGATAGTATTAAAAACGAACAGGTTAAACAATTCGATATATCGTTTTGGTTTCAGTTTTACTGATTTTATATAACTTATGCCAAAAATATTCAGCTAACAAATAGAAGATATTTTTCTTAACGCAATAAATTGTATGACAAAATATATGGATACAATCTAAAGCTAACTCGGAAGGCAAATATGTGAAGCGTGCTTCATTTACATTATAATAAGGTGATATATATATATGTACTAGCGGCCCGCTCGCAGCTTCTCCTGCGTGAACTACGTTATTATTAATTTCTGTCTTCATGCAAAATTTGAGACTCCTAGCATTTGTAGTAACGAAGTTTCATACAAACTTTCAAACCCAAAAACAATCCCTTAGAAGTTGAATAGTACAAATTCCCGTCTTAGCGAGCACCTACGTCCTATAAATAACTCCTATGCAAAATTTGAGATTCCTAGCACTTGTAGTTTCTGAGATTTCATGATGAGTGAGTGACATTTCGATTTTATATATATAGATATATATCTATATAAGCAAACTATACAATTAGAATTTTACCATTATTAAATGCCAATAAATTGTGAGGAGAATATGGCTAGTAATTTTTTTATATAATATTTCAGTAGAACATCTAATTGGACACCAGCTACCTGAGGCACAGTTGCGACGAGTGACGGGTTAGAATCCTTATTGATAAAACGATAAAAAAATAAAAATAAGCGTAAAAATCAAGAAAACGACATACTTTTGTAATTTCACAATTTTCAGATAAATTTCATCTGGAACCATATTGTATTGAGCTAAAATTGAAAACAACGCCTCGTCCATAGAAGCATTAATATTGATATGAACCTAATTGGTATAACCACCACTTCACTTTCATGAAGTGCGTTGGTGTAAGCTCCAACAACACTATTGTGTATACGCTTTATTTTGAATATTCGTATGAATAACTAGTCTATTGTTTCCCTCGTAAACGCATTTTTTTCCAAACAATAAAGAATAAAATAGTAAATTGTATTTAATTACGAGTTAAGTGCTGTGTTTCGTATATTACTAAAAAAAATTACCAAATTTAATTACCTCTGGGGCCGTTGCGTCGTGGCACTGGGGCACAAACGTGTGCGCGCTTAGTAGAAGCGCGGAGTAGAGTTCCGCCAGTCTATATGCAATGATTCGAGAACTCGGCGGCAAGTAGTAACGAAAGTGTCTTAATGGGAACGGAGTGTTTTAACAGTAAGTTGCCAGGTTCCCTCTGCCTAACCTGCTATGTGAGGAATATAGAGTGATAATTATAATAAAACTTTGAATTATTTCTGCACTTTCAAACAAAATGGGTGTAATGACCAATATACTGAAAATTGCAATTTTTTATGGGCTTGACCGGAAACTCAAAATTGAACTTACTGTTTATAAAAGGATTTTGCAATTTTACAAGCTTGGTATATTTAAGCTTGGTATTCACTTTTTTTTAAATTACTAGAAAGAAAATGTAAATTGCTAGCGTACTTGCACATTATAATAATTTCCAAAGAATAATAAATTAGTTTAAAAAATGCAACCAATTTCTCTATAATATAATACAGTAGACATTTAAATACAGGCTTTTATTCTACAATGCCATTTTTATTTTTTCATCAAATTGGTGTATAAAATAATTATTTTAATAGTACGTGTTGTTGATAATAATCTGTTTTTTATAAAAACTGATATAGGTAATACACGCAAGCATTTTTACGTTATTACACACATTCCACCAATAACTTTTTAACTTGGTTTTTGCTGTTGTATTTTAAATATTTAAAATAGTTGATGTACATATAAGTTATTGAGACCAGTCGAGGCGTGGGGGCACAAGCATGCTTCAGGTGTGGGTTGGAATCCCACTCGAGAAAATGAAATCAAAAATTCCGTCACTCAACACACAATGTCTCCAGAAACCGGTGGAAAGTATGGAGTGGACTGTCTTAATAATAAACGTGAAGCTGCTTTATCATACGTAACGTGACTTATTAATAGTTCTCAGATTCAAAATTACCTTTCTCTAGTAGGAGAGCCGAACATGTTAAACAAGTAGTTACTTGAGCGTTGTCGAAATCCATTGGATTGTGAAGATTACATGATAAATAGAAAAAAGTGTATATAATAATGCTTGCCATATTACTGGAGGACCGAGAATATATACATGTAAAAAAACATAAACATAGATTTCAAAATCTCCGCTCGAGCTCTCCTATTTCTAAAAATACATAAAAATTAAAATATCAAAAGTAATACAATTATATCAAATATATTATTAGCTAAATTAAGAAGAGTTATAAACGTATAATCAATGTACTTCAGTGCGGTTCTAATTAATTATGATGAACATACATAACATTTTCGTTCACCAACAAGTAATTAATTGTATAATACCTACTGCCTAACATTTATTTAATTTTGCTTAATTGAAAATAGTATAATATCGAAATCTCTAAGTTTAAAAGTAAGTTTTATAATGCTAATAATATATTAAAATAATTTATATTCCTATACTAGCGTTGCCCGCGACTTGTTTTATATCGTTACGATGAATATCGTATTTTTATATAAACGATTCATGATAAACGTAAGATTTTCGTACCTTGCCTGCCTGGCTATATATTTACTATATGTAATACAATCACAGCGATTCTGTTCTCTTTATCACACCACTGCATTTTAATATTACAAAATATTTTACAATATATTGGCGCGAAATTAAGAAATACAATAAACAATCGTACAAAAATGACAGATTCCAAATTCAAAAGTGACATTGTGTTTATTTTTAATTGTAACAATATTTATGGCCAGACTGAACGTACAACCCTCTTCCTCACAATTAAAACCAGTGTAGTGCAGTTCCTCCTGAATAGTGTGCTTTATACTAGTGTGGCCTTTAGTTATTATAGATTCATACGGACTTCGACCGCCGCGCGTTGTCACCAGCGAATCGTATGACGAACGAACGACGATATTTCTATATAATAACTGAGACATCTTCTAAAATATCCATTTTATTAATATGCTGAAAAAGTCAATTTTGATAAAACGGACGGACGTATCTAACATTATATTTAGTTGGTTAAAGAATAATGAATTTTTCTTTAAAATATAAAAATATTTTAATTTAAAATATAAAAACGCCTAGTTTGCTCTAAGCAAATAGTCATACGAGTATATACTCGTATACAGTACACCTCATAATTACGTCATATATAATTTTTACGTATATTAATCGTTTACTCACCGTAGTGAGTTCAAGCTACCCAGTTTCAGCAACATTTAGTATGATTACTCTATTCCAATTGATCATAGTGTGATCATATATAGCCTACTTTGATAGGTGGAATACCGCCCTAACGCCGCCCAGTTTTCCTTGCGGTCCTTATAAATAGAACGAGTTGTAGGAGTGTCTAGAAATAACACTCGAATTCATCAGTTTCCGGCCTATTTCCAAATAAAAAACATTAGTATTGATGTTTTCACTCATGTCTATTTCCGATTTAGAAATACAACGTGCAACGGTGCCATATAGTCTGTTGTATTTACTGTAAGCTTAGAAATTTAACGATAGAGTTCATAGAACAGATTTTTTTCAGCTTCACGCTATATCCTTCATGCAGCAGGGGTAAGGAGCCTAGTGTTAAGACACTCTTCTTCCCACTTTCCCTCGAATTCTGGAGGCAATGCTTGTTGAGTGGCGAAACTCAACGCCGCGCTTTGCCTCGACAACAGGGCGAAGAAATGACAATATTAAATATTTAATTTCCTCCAGTTGGAATCGAACCTGTCACGTTTACAATCACACAGTTGTGCCCCTGCGCCACGAATGGCATATTTTAAATAAGTATTATACAAAAACACTATTACTAAATCGATATAAAAAAAATATTTGTACCAGTAAAAGCAAAGTTTTAAAACATATTTTTATGCGTCCATTTTGTCACATTATCTAGACGTTCGTAATCAAGGTAAGTCAAAAAGATTGGATTATATTTTTCAAATCTTTAATTTGTTAAAGTGCTTTTACGCAAACGAAAACTCTGTTTGGGAAACTCTTCATGTTTATCGATTCTAAATGTTTTCAAAGACTTTAATTTAAATTTTTTTATATTGAATTCTTTGTTTAAGTAGGTGTAATATAATTTATAAATTGTAAATCCTACTTTCATCAATCTATCAAAAGAAAGTTTTTCTAATCTTCTAGTGGTGTAAAAAAAGTCAATTTTGAATAAATATTTTTAATACTGATAAATTTTATCTTAGAATAAAACTAAACTATTGTGGGCGTAACAATAATGAAAGATGCCAATAATTTGGCATTCTATACATAAAAAGATAAATAGCTTGGCATATGCCAAGATATAGTTGGCAGCTTTGGTGTTACAGGTACAACTGCTGGAATATTTATTAAGCATAAAAATCACTCTTAACTTTCTACAGGTGGTCGTATCGACAAATAGTGTCACATATATATACATTTATTAAATAATACTACTTTAACGACTCTATCAGTTTACGTCGTAGTAGATTCCTCTTGTTACCAGTATACTTCAAAATATATTTTTATATTCTTTTTATCTCATCTTATGACTGGAAGGACGGGAATGAGGAATTTAACGTAATATGTATTATAATTGTGAAGAAAAAGATATAAATATCGATATTTATTGGTTAATGACCTAATAATAATAATTTATTGATATTATCCATAACATAACAAAGACTCTATATTTAGCTGCTTGCTTGTGGGTTCAAAAACTACTCAGGCAAAATGAGACGCTTACGGACATAAGAGAGGTTAAGTTCCGATTGATGTCTCTTCTCTATATTGTTTGTAACAGGTTGTGAGGACTGTATAAATATAGAATCGAGAGATGTTACAAGGACTAAATGGACTAAATTAAAAACTAATAAAAACGAACGTTATACTAACGTATACCTACGTAAAATTTTTTATAGGAATTAAAATAATATTTTATTCAAAAAAAATATTATTCTTTATTTACTTAATATTTTTACTTTATGTTTCAAATATTTGCTACGAATTATTCGAATTTATAATTCAAATTATAATACCAACTCTACCATAAAAAAGTTATGCGAAATTCTTCGTAGCTTCAGTTTGTCGGTAACGTAGCGCTGTAGCGCTGTAGCGTTGTAGCGAGCTAGCGACTAGCGGCAGGAGAGGCGACGGGCCCGGGGGCCCCGGGGCTACTCAGTCGCACACAGTCCGGCGTGGCGGTGCCTGCCTGCCCGCCCGCGTCGCGCTCTTTACGGCTTGAACTCAATTGTTGATATCAATTTGCATTTCCTTATTATTATACTGTTTACGAACCATCTAGTTCCTTCGATCATATATTTAGCTATTCAAATACTTGAAAGATCAGCTTCCCTTGCGTCCAGTACAAACAACTGCTTCGGTATCTAATAGTACTGTTACTAATTAATTATGTTTCTTCAAAAAGAAACTAATGTTAAAAGTGAATTAACATAAGTACTAGTCATCAACCAACTATAATTTAATTTTATTAACTTGAAATTCGTAACATATAATTATATTTTTTAATTTTACCACTTAATTAGTTAAGTAAAATCTAGATAACCAAGCCAATTATAAAATATTAAAATATTGTTTATTTAATTGCAACTTAAATTAGAATTAAATAATCGAACGAAACAGACATTTGCGTGTGATGATAATAGATTTTAGAACTAGAGGCCCATCCTATGTGAATCGTCAATGTGACATTTCTTTAATGAACACCGCTCATACGTTCATAGTTCATACTACGAACGACTCAACAGGAAATCAAACCTGTGAATATTTACTCTCTTCTATAATGAAAATGGTAAATAACTTTTATAATTATAGCTAAATTATTTATTTGCTTAAGCAGTTTGCAAAGGCTAGGCTCTATTAGTAATTAAAATTTAATTCAATTCAATTAATTGTCTATTGCGCTCGAATATTAATTTATAAGCTTTTAATAGTTTTTTGCAAGTTTATGAATGAAACAATTCTTATAGAAAAAAACATAGATATGGCTGGGGTGAGCAGATACAGTTCTTACAACTGTTTGACAGGATGGGACAGCTACGACAGGATACCAAGGTAAAATAGCATTTCATCATTCTTAAATGCTGTAACGAATTTATTTTCATGTTATTTCTATTCTACTAAACATTCTACTAAAAACAGAATTTCCTAAGTGAATTACATTCATTAATAATTACTCAAAGAAATAATACTAAGCACAGAAGCTTATATTTTATTTATTAGTACATACATGTGAAATATAAAAGCTTATATTTAATTTTTACAAAAAAAGTCTTCTATATTGCTTTTACCTATTGTTTTACATATTTTTGTACATGAATAATAAAATTATTATTTAGGTTTTAGTGTTTTATCGCAGTATATAAATAGTCAGTCTAATTTAATTTCTTATTTATACAAATTTAATTAGGGAAGTGATGAAACATAATTGAGGCCGTGGTGGCGCAGCGGCACTAGGGTGTGACTGTAATGCGACGGTTGCGAGTTCGATCCCCATTCGAGGAAGTTAAATATTTATTTACGTTTATTTTTCCATTTCTTTGCTCTGGTGTGGAGGCAAAGCGCGGCATTGAGTTCTGCCACTCAACACGCAGTGCCTCCAGAGTTCGGCAGAAAGTGGGGAACGGAGTGTCTTAACACTAGGTTCCCACTGCCTACCCTGCTGTGTGCGAGATACAGCGTCGAGCTGATTTTATGAAACACAATTGATAATTACACTTATTCCTTTTTTCCTCAACAAATGACCACTAAAATTGTATTGCCAAGTAATTGATTAATTATTTTTGATATTTTTAAAGTGTTATTCCACACTTGAGAAAGAAAAATACTTACCTATTTAGAAAATGTAGAAAGATTTACTTAAGAAGGTAGCGGGATTTGAACCTGCGCCTCTTGGACGGTATCTAAGAGGCGGGAGTTCAAGACAGCTATGTTCAGATTTTTATATGTTTTTTAAATAAATAAATAATTAATTAATTATTAAATAATATATAAAACAACTATCATATGTTGGAGTCAGTGGCAACATCAATTATGATTGATAGACGGACGTGATGTAGTTAGCGTTCGTACAACCGTGGATAAATGAGCACTAACTATGCTAGCAGCATTGGTAGAGCAAATTCGTATCTTAAAAAATATATTTTTGGGCTTTCAAAACTATTTGCTAAGAACTAAGCATTTACATACAAAATTTACTCTTAACATTTACTTTGTTTTCCTGAGTCAATAAGTAACTACCAACTAAAAAGATAGAAATCTTTATTATACCTACAAAAAACACGTCAATATAGGCTTTTCATCGAACGAAAACATATAGCGGAGTGACCGATTGATTATCTACCGTGATACTTCCTTATTTATAGGGACCCAAGTCAAAATTCAATGCGGACGTGACGTGAAATGTAAATTCTTCATATGTGATGGTGAAAAAATTCAAATTTACAAAAGTATAATGGCCGAGAAGACACCATTACCTTTTACAGTTTCGTCCTACTTTTACGCTCGAGAACTAATATTTGTAATCCAATGTCAAGTATAGCATTTCAGCTTCACGCTGTATCCAGCATACAGCAGAGTAGGCAGAGGGAACTTAGTAAGACACTCCGTTCCCCACTTTCTGCCGAATTCTGGGGGTACTGCGTGTTGAGTGGCAGAACTCAGCGCCGCGCTTTTACCTCGACACTGGAGCGAAGAAATGGAAATATAAATTGAAATAAATATTTCATCTCCTTGAGGGATCGAACCCACAATCACGCGGTTTTTCAGTCAAGACTGGTCTCAAGTATATCATTAACAACCCAGCTTCACGCTTTATCCCTAGCGGGATAAATTCAAATTCAAATTCAAAATATTCTTTATTCAAATAGACTATTATAAACACTGTAGAGTCAGAGAGTTTTAGTCAGAGAACGGAGCGCCAAACGCTACGGTCTCTACATATCTCTCACCTCGAGTATAGCATTAAGTTCCATATAAATAATTTTAAAAAATATATTTTTATACTTGAACTACAAAGCTTAAATAATAATTACTCAAATATAAGCAAAATCCTTTAAAAATATCCTTTCCTTTCCTAAAAAAGACCTTTAAAACGTTGTACTTTTGTGGGCTTATATGCGTTATCGGTATGCAGCGATTTTGATTACTAACTCTGAATTTCAGTGTCCATTCTGCGGTGCCCATCCCTATATCATGTTTAACACTATAGAAAATTAACTTTGTATTTAATCGTCATAATTAATAACAATGCCCCATGGGTATGTCGGCCGCGCACGCAACCTACGACATGTCCCACTACGACACCCTTGAAAACAAAAGAAAAACAGAAATGTCGCAATTTAATGTTTATAGTTGTTCAATAACTACGTTTATTTAAAAAGAATCATGTTCACAATCAAAGTTGAACAATAAATGAAAAAACCTTAATATGTGTATAATTTATTTACGACACTAAATTAAGGACAGCTGAAAAAGTAAAAACTCGAAAATAAAATATATTTAAGTAGACATATACATATAAATATTTGATATATATTATAATTTAAGCCTTTAATGTTTTTATGTCGGTAAAGCATAGTAACTCCTGTAGGTATTGCTTGTGATAGTAAAAGTAACAATAGAAAACAAACCGGACAAGGGCGAGTCGGGCTCGCCCTTCAAGGGTTCCGTAAAAAATTGGAAGTCAGAAAAAGCTCAATTTCTGAAATTCGGGCTTAGCTTAGGCACAGCCCTTTTATTTGATACCTCACTTGAACTAGTGGGCTTAATACCAAATTATGCCCTCTTTTAAGGCCATTATTTCTAAAGGATTTAACCACAAATGTATAGTTTTTAGATTATTTCCTGAACTAGTACTACCTGTAGATGAAAGTACCTTATGAATCTTGATTCCCTTGATAATGTCGAAGTACGCGTTTTTTGCGATATAAACGGCCATATTTTATGTAAATACAGAAATATTTTTTTATCAGGAAATCATAGGGCCGTAGATCTGAGTATATAGTGAGAAAACCCTTATGAGGGTTCCTTTTTTCCTTAAAAATTTACGGAACCCTAAAAATATGTGAATCTTAAAAATGTTTTTTTCATAAGATATTAAAAGAATTGTGAATTTATTTAAGCATACTTAGTTAAATATAAATTTATAACAAGTTTAGAACTATCTCGATGACTTAGAGTATAATATTACGTTGAACATACTTAGTTTGTAAACTAAATAAAAATGTTTACATTTACTAGATTAAGACATCCAGAGTCTACAAAGTAAATATCTAGTTTTACGGTTTAATTGTTGCCTCAAAGTTGTTTGAAGATCGATCCCAAGAGGATACAACGTAATACACATATCGTTTATACCTAAAGTGTAAGGTGACCATTATTCGTTTGGCTCAAAACGGGACATTTTATAATTGCTTTTGTTTTTAGGGTGGTTTTCGTGTTTTCAGAGGTATTTTTAAAGGTAGCTTTCGTTTTTTTAGGATTTTATTTATTTATTTTTTAGGTATAAGACACATTGACAAAAATAATTTGTGTGGATTATACTATTCAGTTACCTTTCAATAATCGCGTAAACTTGTTTCGATCGACCAAACTAACACGCCATTCCGGAAAAACGTGACATTTGTACGTCCGGTGACATGTTTCGGAACACCGGGACAGACAAGCGAAAAACGGGACAGTCCCGTTCAAAACAGGACGTTTGGTCACGTTATTTATACTATATCTTACATAATAAGATAACTTAAGGACCTTGTCAAAATCGACGAACTAGAGATACGTAACATATATATAATAGGTACCTACGTCATCGACCATGTTCCTTCCACTAGGAAATAGCTTCACAATAATTCTTGCGAGTATTATTAGAAACTAATGATTGACAAGACATTCATTTAACCTTCCTGTTAATGCATAATAGATGTTAGGAGCTGCTAAGATAATAGGAAAATATTGAGAGTTTTATTTAACTACTAGTGGACCCGAACGCGGCTACGCCCGCTTGTACTATACGAATATTTATTATATATATTTATGAAATTATTTTCAGTTTTCAATAGAGAGATGCGTTAAGCAAGCTCATTTAGGGCGACGTTTTCTAACAACAAACTTTGCAAATCGTTGCTTAGCAACGACGGTTGTTATAAACATGGCGGAATAAATTGCATGTCAAATTATTAAGTATTTTAATATATTGATATATATCCAAAATATTACGAATATGAGTAAAAAAAGTATCCTATGTTCATCCCGAGACCCCCAAATATCTCTATATGAGTATTTTATCACAATTAAATTAGCGGTTTGGCCCTGATTGCGTAAAAGACAGACAGACAGACAGAGTTACTTTCGAATTTATAATATAGGTATGGATATAGGGATAGGAGGGGAGGCCGAGGGAAGTATAATTTTGAGGTTTTGCTTCATATCTATATCTTCATATTTTCATTCTATTCTTCTTAGTATCAATCGAGAGTTAATTTCTTCCACTTATAGATGATAAAGTTAGATGATAAGGTTAGGTAAGCAAAAAATAGAGTTTAATGTTAAAAGTATATAGAAAAGCTTTTTTTTCTATCTAAAGATCATCTGTTGCAAAATACGAAAGACAAATTTACAAGTATTCATTGAATATAAGTTTCAAATAGAAAATATTAACTAATACTATTTATACAATATTTAGCTACTAAACTCAAACAAATAATAATGTAGTTATCAAACTATAGCTAAAAATCATCCACTGAGAGGTCCACTGAGGGTTCCCCTGGCCCTCCCCTACATACTCGTATATACAAATTAAATCTTTTCTGTAATTAACAATAAAGGAAAACGTATCAACGAACAGAAAACAATATCTTCTAACTCACCCTCGATTCCATGTTGTAGAAATGACACGTCAGTCAACATTAAGTTTTATTTAACTTTCCGTAAAGTCTATATTGTTTCGATATCCAATTAAAAGTTGCCTCGATTCCTGTGAATAATCTATTAAATTTATATAAGAAGAAATTTAATTGAAATTAGCGACTACTTCAACTAAATGTAGGTATATTAATTGTTTGTTCTGTTACTCATTAAAAAATATTAGCTTCACGCTGCACGCCGCACATAGCAGAGTAGGCAGAAGGAACATAGTGTTAAAACACACCGTTCTCCACTTTCTGCCGAATTCTGGAGGCATTCCGTGTTGAGTGGCAGAACTGAACGCCGCACTTTGCCTCGACACCAGAGCGAAGAAATAGAAGTATAAACGTAAATAAATATTTCACTTCCTCGAGTGGGGTTCGAACCCACAACCGTCGCGTTACAGTCATACCCTTGTGCCGCTGCGCCACGACAGACTCTACACTCATTTAGATACCTCTATTAATAGAGTTAGTATAACAGTTTGAGGTGATCATTATTCACAGTATTTTTGCTCTCCTGTAAAATTTAGAAAATGTAGATACGTTCATTTGACTCTTATGCCGCGAATTAATAATCTATATAAATATGCAATAGAGAACAAATTGTTTGATGTAGATATTTATTTATATTTAACATTGGTATAATAACCGAAAATTTACCTTATCTCTAACGTATTTCCCTCAGAAAAAAAGATATACAGGTAAATATTAACATAACACCCATCCGTGAAATGAAGAGGCAAGCTAATAATATAGGTACTTACTTTCGAATTTGTTTAATTTTAACTGATATTCTGAAAATAGTCAAGTTATTAAATATTTTCATTATGAAAATAATATTATTTAATTCCCAGTACCGATAAATATGTAGATACTAGTATAACAGGCATTTAGTATATAGTGTATTGGAGAGGCCTATGTCCATCAGG
Organism: Heliconius numata; assembly: GCA_016802625.1. Taxonomy (NCBI): domain Eukaryota; kingdom Metazoa; phylum Arthropoda; class Insecta; order Lepidoptera; family Nymphalidae; genus Heliconius; species Heliconius numata. Next base: position 1,040,746 of record JAEBDU010000021.1, read on the forward strand.
ACAGGCTGATGATGATGATGATGATGAGTATATCAGCAATACATTATTGACTCTCTTTACGTGAGTTTGACCGCCTTAATGCTCCGAAGCAAGATTGGATTAAGCGATTGAGATAAAAACAAGCGTGCGTTAGTGCTCTCAACCATATAAGAACGCAGACTTAAGCATACAGACTTATAGAGTTTACTAGATACTTAAGTATATGTAAAACTCTAGTTTGGTTAAGAGAGGGTCTTCTTACATAAAACTGTATTATAGCTAATATAAATCTATATATATAAAATCGAAAGGTCACTCACTCATCACGAAATCTCAAAAACTATATGTGCATCCCCTATTACGGTTTATACGCTTTCAAAAAATACTATTAGATACGAGTACTTTTATATTATCCATTACCTACATAATTCGATGCAATTAATAACTGATTCACCTAAAAATAGAAAACCTAAGGCCCCTTCAAAAGTTCAATATACCTACATTTACGCTGACCTAATTTATACCTCGAATTAGATACACATTGCCTATGCAAAGCTATCAATACATCGAATTCAATTTGTTCTTATATTTTGGAAAAAAAAACACTTTTTAACCGACTTCTGTAAAAAAAGGAGGTTATCAATTCGACTGTATTTTTTTTTCATAATAAAGTTGTATGGTATGGCTGTGGTCCAGAGTCACCCACCACAACAGCTCACCTAATATGGATACCTAATGAAAGGACTTGATTTGAAAGCTTGTTTTTAAAAACCTTCATTTTGCCAAAATATTATTTAGGAGAACGTTATTTAACACTTCTGATATTCCATTATGACTACTTTGAAAACTTACAAACTTAAAAATATTTTTTCCTAAGGATGCATCATGTGCCTATTTATTTATTTATTTATTTTAACACTTTATTACACCATAGTTGAACTTAAATAGAATTAACAAACATAGATTAACAAAAAAAAACTGAAAAAAAAGAAACAAATACATAATTTGGCATATTTATCACTATAATATATAGACATAAAATCACACAAAAGGAAAGACATAATAAATATCTCTTAATAAATATTTACGGATGACGCCCTTTTGATTTCTCGTTGTCAAGTTAAGGTAAAATCAATTTTACAAACATTTTATTACCCATGATTCTTGGCCATGAGAAACATTAATGAGGTATAACCGCTGCAAGATGATATCTTTAAATAGAAACTTGTTATGATGAAGAATGCTCCCTAGTGTGTTACTTATGATCCACCTGCACGAGAATCGTATATATGAAGTTCCCCGCTGCTAACCTAAATGTAATGTTTCTGTGAACTTATACGCCACAAATCTTTACGTGCTATATTCTAAACATTCATAAAAAATTAAAGTTAATATTAATTAAAACAATAATATAACGTTTTATAATTAAAAATAGTGGCGTTTCCGGCGTTGAGTTTCGCCACTCAATAACAATGCCTTCAGAATTCAGCAGAAAATAGAGAAAGGAAGTGTCTTAATAGGAACTAGACTCTTCTTAACACTACTAACAAGACTAGTCTTAACACTATTTTCCCAAGTTCCGTCTGTCTACTCTACTGTAAGCGGGAACCTGAACCTCTACTGTAAAATAAACAGAACATCTTCCTTAGTTGCACAGGTCACTAGTAATATGCAAATTATTATTTTTTTTTAATCTCCACGCTATATCTCGCAAATAGCAGGATAGGCAGAGGGCCAGGGAAAATAGTGTTAAGACACTCTATTCCTATTATGACGCTTCCGTTCCCCACTTTCCGCCAAATTGCGTGTTGAGTAGCGGAACTCACGCCGCGCTATAGCTGCTCACAAGAGCGAGGAAATAAAAATATTAAATATATTAAATTCTCCTGAGTGGGAATCGCACCCACAACCGTCGCATTGACAGTGCCACTGCACCACAACGGACTCAGTAATATTTAATTCGATGTTTTTATGTACTTCATTATATTACTTGTATATGCTTAAAATTATTGTAATTTGTTATAACATTTTACTTAAGCCGACTATGTAAGAAGTATATATTTCAGTTTGATTCTAAAAACACTTCTTGTTACTTCAATATCTATCGATCGAATTAATTAGTCTACTTATAGGTACATACTAATATAATATTAATAGAAATAGGCTGTTAGTCACACTTCGTTTGTATTCTTTGTGCGAAAGTAACGTTTGTAATACAAAATTCACGACTTTATTTCAAAGTAAAAAATGTTTTCTTTTCTCAAATACAATCGATGGGTGTCTTAGTCTAGATTAATAAAAAAAACAAAGAAACAACCGCTTTATTACTTCAGCCCAGACATTTTTATGGTATTGCTGAAATAATATATATAAATAATTGATTTTAACAAACGGTAAACGCGTATCAAATTGTTTCATGGAATACAAATACTTATATATGGAAAGCTACATATAAATATTGATACTTTCTTTTATTTCTTCAGTATATTTAAAAATCCTTTATTTAATGTTCAATTTTACTAAAAAAATTACATCATATAGCATAATTCTAAATATGAGCTAAGATTTATTTTATTATAGTTTTAGATACAGGAATATATTTTGAAAACTATTGAACTATATTAAATAACGTATGTATTTTAATATATATGTATATAGAACTTATTTAAATAAATTTTAGGCATATACCTACAACAATGAAATAAAAAAGTCATCTTATCATTTCTATAATTCAAATTTGGAATATGTCCAATATTTTTAAACAACAAAAAGGTCACAGTGCCCTTATAAAAAAGGGACGCCGACTATATTGAATTGTTATTTCAAAATTACTTTTTGGACCGAGTGTAATTTTTCCGATCAATTTTATTTGACGCTAGTGAATCGTATATAATTTGTAATATCTGTAATAAGTTGTAAAGACCTGACAAGGTACTAGCGAGAATATCACGGTGAGAATGAAGAAGAATGTGCTGATAGTTTGGGCACGTCGAACGAATGAGTGATGAAAGAATGGCAAAAAAGATCTATAATGTAAAAGTGAGCGCTAGGAGAAGTAGAGGGAGACCTCGGTTGACCTTCGAAAACACAGTATCAAAGATACTGGAGGAAGGTCACGTAAAAAGCATGAGGACCCCCCGAATGGCATGTATGAAGATTGATGACAGTGGACGAGGCGAAAGAGGTACGTAGAGACCGTAGCGTTTAGCGCTCCGTTCTCTCTGATTACCCCGCTAGGGATAAAGCGTGAACCTATGTATGTATGTGTCTGTAATAATTTAAATGCTACAATGTTTTATATAAATAACATATTTACTACTCTTTCAAAGGTTAAATAAACTTAATAAATAAACTCTTGCATACAAAAACATTATTTTTATTGATGTTATTATAATTTACATAAGTACGGTGAATTGAGTTTTTATAAGCTTTTGTTTCTTTGTTTCAGAGTGCGAGTGGAATATTATGTAAACGAAAATACATTCAAAGAAAGACTGCAATTATATTTTATAAAGAATCAACGTTCGAGTAAGTAGCAATGTATTTTTACAATGTGTCATTTTATTTTTTAAAAGATAAAAGATAAATTAAAACATGGAAAAAAAAAAATAAATAAAGATAAATAAAAATATATAATTGTTGTAGAGTCTTTGACTAAATATAGTATGTGTGTATATAAGTGCTATAATAACATATAATTCATGTTAGGTAGGCAAAATGAGTAATTTCGAAAAATTAAGTTTTATATCTAAGTTGAGGCCATCGTCTCACAAGGGTGTGTGTGAATCGCGGCGGTTGTGGGTTCGATCCACACTCGAGAGAATGAATTATTATTTCTTAATATGTTCATTTCTTCGCTCTAGCACTAAAAAGGGAGAAACCCTGCCTCGAAAACATCGGCGGAAAATGGGGAATGTGCTATGTGCGGGAAAGAGCGTGAAGCTGATTTTTATATCTAAGTTTACATAACCCACCATGAACGGATTTCTTTTTCTTTATATCTTTATTCTATTTTTATTATTTATCTTTTTTTGTGAGAGTTTGTTATTATTAAAAAAAAATATTTTTTAAATGTTAAAAATTCTTTTTCAAATATAAAGTTTTTAAAGACAATGTAAGTACTCATCACAAAAGTAATATAAAATCTTAATCTCAATATCAGTTATAAATAAATGTACGTTAAAAACAGAGTAATTATCTCAGCAAGTAGACACGAAAGCGAGTCACTTACCAAATTAAACCTCTTAATAGAGTAGCCATCGGTAAACACTATCATTTCAACTGTCTATAGAGCTTGTAGTTGCCATGTCTAAAAAACAAAAAAATATGTATTCGAAATAAACATCTATCTTCTTCTTCACGCATATCTCGCATTTACCAGGTTAGGCTTAGTTTAGTCCTAAGACACTCCGTTCCTCACTTTAATATATATACAGTACATATATAACAATATTTGGAATAAACATATATAACTACATTATAAGAATAATCGTATAAGCTTCAATATAATTCACTGGGTTTTGATTAAAATTCAAATGTATGTAAATTTTCTAAAATTTCTTGCTTGCATTCAAAGATCAAAGAACACGTGCGTGCTCAGCAAATTGCGTACGTTCTTCAAATTAATTTCTCTTCCATCCTAGTTTAAGGGTATAATTGTAAATATATTATATGTAAATATTGTTTAATAATAAAAATATACATTTTAGATATAGCGGTATACAAATTTGTTCAAGAGTATTGTTAATATAATTCTCGTAATTTTTATTTTGTTTTGAAATAAAGATACAACGCCTATATTACATACTAGTGGACCCGAACGCGGCTACGCCCGCTTGAACTATAAGAATATTTATTAAATATATTTATGAAATTATTTACAGTTTTCAATAGAGAGATGCGTTAAGCAAGCTCATTTTGGGTGACGTTTTCTAACAACAAACTTTGCAAATGGTTGCTTAGCAACGACGGTTGTTATTAACATGGCGGAATAAATTGTATGTCAAATTAATAAATATTTTAATATATTAGTATATGTTGAAAATATTACAAATATGAGAAAAAAAGTATCCTATGTTCATCCCGGGACGCTCAAGTATCTCTATATGAGTATTTTATTACAATTAAATTAGCGGTTTGGGCCTGATTGCGTAAAAGACAGACAGACAGAGTTACTTTCGAATTTATAATATAGGTATGGATGGATTGAATTTGAAATCACCATCTTTCTGTTGTGGTGGTGGTGGTGGTGATGGTGGTGTAAGAGCTCCTACTGCATATTGTAACAGGTATATTCCTTTGTTCTAGGTTTACGGATTAGGATAGTAAATCTATTTTTCAAACTACTAGCGTGTTTTCTGTACATTTTACGCGTTTGTACTGACGGACATCCTATAACAGCTAGCTGGTGAGTACTGTATATACTTAAACTTACTTATAACAATTAATTACGTGAAATTGTCAAAGTAACTTATGCCGAATTGGCGGATCACTAAAATAAAAATTATATTGATGTATTGCGAAAATATTATTAATTAAATGTTTCTATACATATTTATATTCGCTTATTAATACTACTATAAACCTTTCTATTTTAAGTAATGACACACAAAAAAAACATATCGTTTTTAAACTATTCACAAGAATTTTACTATTTCATTTACATACATATGTAGGTCACAAGTGTATTTTTTGTTCACAAAAGGTCAATCGATCTCCGTAATATAGTCTTCATGTATGTATGACTGTATGTGCTCGTGCACGTTGCAATAATAAATAAAGAAATTCAATTGACCTATCACGAATGCAATTCAATTACATAATTACAAGTAAAATTATGTCAAGAATCATTATATGAAATTAAGTGGAACTAGAACACCAGTAAAGCGAAGCTAACTAAATAAATCATGTGTTTGCCGTTCACCAGAATTAGTCTGTTCCCTGCCATGGATTCAATTAGCAACGAACCTGAACATGTTGCATTTATTTTATAGTAACAATCTCTTGTTTGTCTTGGCTCTGGTGGTTTTAATTTGAAAATAAAAAGGTATCTATGCCACAGAGGTATAATATCTATGCCACAAAGGTATAATATCTATGCCACAGAGTCTACTATTATCGTATGCCATTTAAGATGTTTTTCACATTTGTGACTTATGACGTTAACACTAAATATACCTATAGTGTATATCACCGCCACGCAGGATGTCGTGACTCACACGTTTACGGGTTAAATATTTAGATTGAGACTCTTTCACCTCAGGACCTTATTATTTTGTGAAAATATTTTTTTATTTTCGCTTTAAGTTATGTATTTTTTTGATAAAATAATACCAGACTGCAAAATAAATTGAAATATGCACAAATATACAAAGTCAATATATTATATGAGATAGATACAATTAATTTAAATTAAATATTTCAGTTATGGATGTAGACCAGGAAATAAAAGTGAATTTGAATATTCTGCTAATCTTACTGAGGAAGAATTCCAGGAACACCCTATAATAAATTGGGACGGAATAATATGGGTAAACCGACCGCTGTACCTATGGGGTGTCCAAGTTGTTCTCGCTATGATTTCTTTAGCAGAAGCAATTTTACTTGTCTACCTCGGCTACAAGGTACAAAAATAATAGAAATTTCTATTAATTATAATAAAAAAATAATTATAATTAATTATGATAATCAATGTGATATAAGCGCGGAGTTGGGTTAAAAGAAAAATGAGAGACGTTAATTGACGATGATACTGTAAAATACGTTAAAAGCACGCCCCCGGAAAAACAAATGAATAAGAAGTTGATAAATAAAATTATGAGATGACCGTAATCGGTCGGTGCTTCTCTACCCATAGCTTCAGGAAGTTGTCTGTAAAATACTAAAATAATATACAGTTACATATTGCTATCAACTCAATTGTTTTAGAAACTTTTACTTTGACTTCAACACTTAGAGTTTAATATTCCATACATTAAAGAGTATGTGAAGAAGCTCCAATTGTTCAATAGTATTTATATTAGTTCAATTTGTTTCAAGGGCAACATCTGGCAACAGGTGTTATCGTTCCATTTCATACTGGAAATGGTGAACACTGTTCCATTCGCGCTGACTGTGAGTATTCTCGTTGATACATTATAAAGTATATCTGATAACAGAAGAAATAGAAAAAATGTACTTCTAGAATAATTAATAAACTATATACTTATAAATGAAATAATTATTCTAATTAATATTACTATAAAGAAGAAATATCAAATATTTCTTTTTAATTTGCTATATTTTATATTTTTTTCCAGATACCATTCCCGCCTCTTCGCAACTTGTTTATACCTGTATTTTTAAATTGCTGGCTTGCCAAGAGGTCACTGGAGAACATGTTTGTAAGTATTTGGATGAAGATAGTTTTATTTAGGTAGTTATTTGTGAAATAGTAAATATTTTTTACATTTATTCTTACAGAATGATTTGCATCGGGCAATGCAGAAATCGCAATCGGCTCTATCGCAACAACTCATGATATTGTGCGTTACTCTACTTTGTCTAGTATTTACTAGGTAAGAGAAACCTTGTATAATATTTCACATTTGAATGAAAGTGATATTATAAACATAAACGAAACTAAGCCTCTTACTTCGCAAAACCAGGCTTAGCGATGCAGAATTAAAATGAAAAAAAAAATGAAAGCATCGTTTTACATTTTCCGCGAAAATAATTCGGAACCATGTTCACAACATCACCTAATTTACGCCTTTCAACATTTTCCCAACCACTTTGAAGCTTTTACGTACATCGAGTAAAAAGATTTTCTTGAGTTTGCTTAATAATATCAAATTATGTCTATAAATATAGTACACTGGCATACGTTTCCATTGAAATATAAATCCCTCATCCATTACAAAAAGGATGCATTTTACATAAAGAACTTCTATTTTTGGTACTTTTCTTTTAGATATCATTCGAAACTAGCAGCTTTTTTTCGTTGAGTTTTATTATTGAGACCAGTTGTACTGCACCTAAGTGTCTAATTTTTTTTAGCTTCTCGCTGAATCCCGCACATGGCAGGGCAGGCCGATGGAACTTAGTGTTAAGACACTCCGTTCTCATTAAGACATTTTTGTTCCCTACTTTCTACCAAATTCTGGAAGCTTTGCCTCGTTACCACAGAGAAGAAATAAAAATTAAATATTTCATTTCCTCGAGTGGGAATCGAACCCACAACGTTTACAGTGTCACATTTGTGCCCCGTGCAGTAATTATTGGATTACTTAATTTGATAAACTAATATTAACATAAATATGATTTTTAGCGTTTGCGGGATTCAACATTTCCAACGCGCCGGCCACCGCCACCTGAACCTGTTCCAAGCAACTTATTTTGTTGTGGTGACATTCTCCACCGTGGGCTACGGAGACTTCGTACCTGACATATGGCCATCTCAACTCTTCATGGTCATAATGATTGGAGTTGCCCTCGTCGTTTTGCCGACACAGGTTAGACATTTACGTTTCACTTTTACTTACCGGTAATTTAATTGGTTACCGGTTTTTAACGTCTTTTATAGTTTAATAAGTATTTTAGAAAGTTATTGAAATATATACCTATTGAAAGGCGACTTCAGCGATTAAACACCTTAATGTCATCTACTACCATCTTTAAATAAAATTAGCTTCACGCTGTATCCCGCACACAGCAGGGTAGGCAGAGGGAACCTAGTGTTAAGACACTCCGTTCCCCACTTTCCGCCGAATTTTGGATGCATTGCGTGTTGAGTGGCGGAACTTTGCCTCTTTGCCTCTACACTAGAGCGAAGAAATGAAAATATAAATGTAAATAAATATTTCGGTTTGTCGAGTGGGGATCGAACCCACAACCGTCGCGTAAATGTATAGAATATGCATAGTGGATATATGACTTAAGCTATTAACACAATGCAGCGCTGAAGGTCGCAGTTTCTCGTTCGCAAAATTAATTAAGCTATAATATCTTAAAGCTTTAATGTTCTTCCTCATTACGGCTTTTTGACATTTATCTATAAGTATAGTATAATAAAACTGTAATTTTTTAAACTTTAGTTTTATAGTAAATGGGCATTTATTTCTGTAAATGACACTTTTACAGAGTCCTTTATACAATATAAAATTTTTTTCGTTCATTTCATGCAAAAATATTTGGCAGATTTAGATTAACCTTCTTTTAGATTGAAACTGTTATCTATATATATAAAAGGACTTGTCCTCACTGACTGAGGTAAGACGCACGCACAGCCGTAACCGCTGTGCGTAGAAACGTTAAATTTAGACAAAAGTTTACTTTCGTAATCTGGACATCCACTAAGAAGGGATTTTGAAAAATTTTAGTCCTAAAGGGGTGAAATAGGGGTTGAAACATTGTATGGAAAAAAAATTAAATCGGCACCGATTTTTATAAAATTTGGAATTCAGACTCTTAGAAGTATTTAATTGAGCACGTGTTTCATCGTTTTCTAGAATTCTTCCCCTAAGGATGTAAATAAGGGGTTGAAAGTTTGTATGGAAAAATGTTTAAAACGCCACCGATTATTGTAAAATTTGAAATTTAGTCTCTTAAAAATATTTAATTGAACATGTGTTTCATGGTTTTCTAGAATTCACCCCCTAAGGGTGCAAATAAGGAGTTGATAGTTTGTATGGAAAAATCTTTAAATCTTTAAATTTTTATAAAATTTGAAATTTAGACTTAAAAATATTTCATTGAACACGTGTTTGGTGGTTTATTAGAATTTACCCCTAAATAAGCAAGCGAAGCGGCGCGCGACCGCTAGTATCAATATATTTCTGAGCAAATTTTACGCATTAATATCAAAAAACTTTCCTATATCTATTATATTATATATTTTTTATAGAAATCAATGTAAAAAAATAATACATTAAGAAAAATTATTACCTTTTCAGTTTGAACAACTCGCATTTACATGGATGGAGAGACAAAAACTGGGAGGCTCGTACTCGTCACACCGGGCCCAGTCCGAGAAACATGTAGTCGTGTGCTCGACGACGCTACATGCCGATACCATTATGGATTTCCTAAACGAATTCTATGCTCATCCGTTACTACAAGACTATTATGTGGTTCTCTTGTCGCCTATGGAACTTGACACCACTATGAGAATGATTTTACAGGTTAAAGTCATCAAAAAATAAATAGCAATTCATAAAATTATAATAAATACATTTCAATGATATGAACAATTTCATTTTGTAGGTACCCATTTGGGCTCAAAGAGTTATTTACATCCAAGGGTCGTGCTTGAAAGACACTGATTTGATCCGCGCCCGCATGAATGAAGCAGAAGCTTGTTTTATATTGGCTGCAAGAAATTATGCGGATAAAACAGCTGCTGATGAGCACACAATTCTTAGGTAACATTACAAAATAATCAGAATACATTAAAAAAACAAACATTACATGCCAGTCGTGGTGCAGGGACAAAAGCATGCGGGTTCGATTCCACTCAAAGAAATTAAATATTTTAATTTCTTCGCTCTGGTGACGAACGCCTTCAAAATTCAGCGGAAAGTGGAGAGCGGAGTGTCTTTACACTAGGTTCCCACCAAGTACCCGCGCGAAAAAAAACATGCATGATGTACTAAAAGGTTTATGGTTTTTTTTTTCATAAATTACAGATCTTGGGCTGTAAAAGATTTCGCTCCAGATGTTCCTCAATATGTACAGATATTTAGACCAGAAAATAAGTTGCATGTGAAATTTGCAGAATTTGTAGTTTGTGAAGATGAATTTAAATATGCATTACTTGCTAACAACTGCACATGCCCAGGAGCATCTACCCTTGTTACATTATTATTGCATACAAGCCGGGGACAGTAAGTTTCTACCTATATTTAATAAAAATGAAAAACTAAAAAGATATGTCATATTGAAAATAGACTTTTGTAATAAAAATCACTTGACATTTGTAGGGAAGGACAACAATCACCCGAAGAGTGGCATCGTCTGTATGGTAAATGCTCTGGCAATGAAATTTATCATATTGTTCTCGGTGACAGCCGATTCTTTGGAGAATACGAAGGCAAAAGTTTCACTTATGCCAGCTTTCATTCACACAGGAAGTATGAAAACATGTAGAAGCTTGTTATATATGATATAAAAAAAATTATACAGATGAATATAAGCTCTATGTATCGATTTTTTTAGGTATGGAGTTGCCTTAGTGGGTGTCCGTCCAGCTGAATTACCCGAATTTTACGAAGAAACCATACTTCTCAATCCTGGCCCCCGCCATATTATGAAAAGCAGTGACACATGCTATTACATGAGCATTACCAAAGAAGAAAATTCAGCCTTCGTAGTTTCTGATAAACAAACAGAAAGCAAACCCAACGCCATACCAAAAGACCATACAACATTTAGCCTGCTTTCGAATGAGAAGAAACCTGGGGACGCAGAAGGCGGCGCCGGACAGCACAGACGACCAGACGGTACTAGCGTGGCTCAGTTCGACCTACCACAAGTGGTTCTACAAGCTCCCCCGAGTTCCACGTCAATTTCATCGCCATCACGCATCAACCAAGCTAAAACTGTATCATCCGCTAATTTAACTGTTGCTGGCTGTGAGTGTCACAGTTAGGTTACTGTGCTTAAAGTAGATCGTACTCGATCGCGTCCACATCATTGCTAGCGATCGTTTGACCTACTTTATTATTTTTTTGCTTAAGTTGCTCGATGTCATCAAAATTATTTTATTTTTATACTTAAACACGATCGTCGGATCAATTGGCCGATCTGGACAGAGAGCAGCTCGTCATTTGAAAGGATGTATGGGTAATTGCAATCAAGGTAAATTTTGAAATCACATATAATTCGGAAATATTACACTAAAATCAGTGGTAAAATAATAATTAATTTGCAATGCCTTCAAATATTGCCTTGTTTTATATATTATTTAGCAACATAATAATTATTAATTTAGTAATAATAGTAATTATTATTGTTAAAAAATAATATTGCGCTCCTTGCATGTTTAGATGATATTGTGATGCATTTATACTTAACAGCCAGGAATGTTCGAAAAAGAAGTTCTTTAATTGTATGTACATATAGCAAAATATAGCTAAATGCAACTTTATTATTAGATTTTATTAATTATTTATATTAAATAATTAGTACATTTGCCATAACGTTGCACTTTTTCCCATTTCTGAATTTGTTACTTGTTAATTCGATGAATTGCATATGCATATATTTCATATTTTGCCGTAGATACCTTAGTGTGAATCCAAACTCATTGGTTATAATCATTCTAATCAAAATGTCATATAGATTTTAACATGTAAATCGACTGCTATGTTTAAAGTAGACCGACCTACATGCAATTTAAGCTTAAATAATTCTTAGTAACAAAATTTTATCTTTATTATTAAAGAGTTAAAATATTTCTGTAATATAAATGTCCTTTAGTTTTAATATCCTTTACCGAAAAATATTAAAGTATACATAATTTAAAAATACGTTATTTTATTTCAATAACTAATACGCCAAATTTCACATTTACAGCTAAATTCGGTGAAGCACCTCCAACATCAGCTACTGACTCCAGAACTTGTCTTAAAGAATCACCAGCGACTGACAGCGCCACGGACAGCCATTTATTACTACCACGACCTGACAATACAAATTTTCTGAGCCCCGATTCTCTGAGTTGCCGACGAGGTAAAAAATGCTTTTTATTTACTTTCTATAAAAGAACATATTTTTTTACATTATTAAAAATAAATAAACGTTACGAAACAGGGAGCAGACGGCCATCGATTCTGCCAGTGCCCGACATGGTAACCAGCAGTCTTAATATAGCGTCTGATAATCAAGATGAGGAAGCTGAAGGGGATGAAAGCGAAGACGAATTAGATGACGATGTTCCATGGCGTTCGCCTTCCGAAAAGATTGCGTAAGATTTCGCAGATTGATTCGCCGTACTTGCGATCACGCACGCATGCCTTTTTATTTTACCACTACGCTGTCTTTTCCATTTATACGTAGAAAATATTAGAATTTATATCTCTAAATATAAATGAATTTACATTGGAGTATTCTTCTATAATTAAAGCTTTCAAAATATGCAACGTGGCCAATGTAGATTTATTAAAAGAAATGCAAAATTTAATTGCTAGCTTGTGTCCAAAATAAATACAATATCAAATAAAAAAAAAGATAGATGAATTCAATTTTGCACATTTTCTTATTTATCGTCAATATAATTGTGATACATTTAATTAATCACGTGTTATTGGCGATTTCCAATTTTATTTTCTATTGTTTTAGCCTGTACATTCAATCGTGTAGATAGAGCGAGCGGATCTACAGCTGCATGAATTCTGCACTAAGTACGTCATTGTTATTTTTCTTGTAATTCCATTGACATGAAACACATTGCTTGGCTTCTTTACAGTTCACATTTAGTAAGCCAATCACTAAATTCGACATCAAAACTAGGAATTGTTTAAATTATATATTTTTTTCACCTTTTGAATTTTATATATTGTGTAGAAAAAAAAGAAATTAAGACATAAAATATACATTTTAGATGTTTGCTATATTGAAAATTATAAGAATTCAAAAGACATAAATGAGACTCTCGTGAGTCTAAGGTCCTCTTCATAGCAATTGGTCAAATGTTCAATAATTTTGTAAATCATCAACAATATCCTCAAATTTTCATTATTATTTTGATTTATATCCAAATGTCATCAAATCATTTCAAATCAACAACATTCAATAAACATAATTGCATGAACCAAAAACATTCCATAATAACGTAACATTCTTAACAAAATTAATAGATACATTGTAAAAATATTTTAAAGATAATATAAGACAAACTCTATTTATAAAACAGATTTAATATTTTAAATAGTTTTTAAGACTTAGAATACTTAATATAGAGCACGATCCCCAAAGCTAGCACAGAATGTTACCCTTCGTAAATGTGTTAGTTGATACGAATGTGTGCATTGTGTTCGTACCCCTGAGCCCTGAGTATGTCCTTACTGCTGCGGCGGACGCAGTGACGACGCCACCACCAGCTCGCTCTCTTCCTTTGCTGGCAGCGAACCACGATCTGCCTGGCGCAATGACTTCACCAGGTAAGCATGAAATAATGAAATATAAACACGTTGATCCCAATATTCCAGAGCTTCTTGTACTTTCATATTTGTGTAGATGTTTCAAATATCAAGTACTAAATAAATTGCTTGTCCATCAATTTGCAGGCATAGTAAACGTAATAAAATATAACGATATTGATCCTAACCTTTTTTTAAGAAAATGTCTTTTGGTAAATTCTCGAATTTCACACCCCGTTTAATGTGTATTTTATAATGTTCGTCAAATGTTATAAAAACGATCGTCTTAATTAACTTGTTAATTAACTTTCTGGAAGCCAAATATCGAAAATTTTTGCACTTCATTTTTGATAGAATTTGCTTGCTGTGAATGTTAGATTTTAATAGCACTTTTTAAATTTTCACAACTTCTTTAATTATCCTATTTAACTATTTATGTAATTAAATGATATTTAATTTAATAGTAATAATAGCTTCTTGTGCATCAATTTACTTTTAATTTTTTATTTATAATAAGCTTTGCTTTAGCCTCTCTTTAGTCGAATTTATTCAATATAATATTTACAATAGCATAATAAGTAATGTATTTTACACAAAATTACAGGATTGTAAAAGGCTTTCCTCCTGTATCACCATTCATCGGCGTGAGTCCCACCCTTTGCTACTTGTTAAAAGAGAAGAAACCACTCTGTTGTCTCCAATTGGCTCAAGTCTGCGAGCATTGTGCATACCGAAATGCTAAAGAATATCAATGGCAAAACAAGACAATCATCCTTGCAGCAGATTACGCTTCAAATGGCATTTATAATTTTATTATACCCCTACGAGCCCATTTTAGATCTAAAACGTCACTTAATCCAATAATTCTGTTATTAGAACGACGACCCGACATAGCATTCCTTGACTCTATTTCGTACTTTCCTTTAGTGTACTGGATGATGGGTTCTATTGATTGGTAAGTAATAGTTCAATGAATACTTAGAAAACCATGAAACCAAAAACTCTATAATTTGATATTGTTACAGCTTAGATGATCTTCTAAGAGCTGGCATAACTCTAGCAGAGAATGTAGTAGTTGTGAATAAAGAATTGTCTAATTCCGCCGAAGAGGACAGCCTCTCCGACTGTAACACCATTGTAGCAGTTCAGACGATGTTCAAGTAAAATTCATGTTTTTTTTTCCTTTTTTTTAGATAAAACTAAAGTGTACTTTGCATGACGTAAATGCGAGTGACGCCTTGCGAACATTTCTCACAGGTGGCTGGCGATTTAAATATAAATTTTATTAATAATTAAATATTTTGCATGGCGAAATAAGCTCTTCAAATGATGATTTTCTGTGCTTAGACATATTAAAGGTTGTTTATTCCATTTCAGATTCTTTCCGTCTATTAAATCTATAACGGAGTTGTCCCAGTCGTCAAACATGAGATTTATGCAATTCAGGGCTCATGACAAGTACGCGCTTCATCTTTCCAAGATGGAAAAGGTTCTTTATTACTATTTAATCCGTTTACATTTCTGTTAAATTATAATTTACGCATAATTATATTTACTACAGCATTTATTTCTGCAGCGAGAAAAAGAGCGAGGTTCTCATATATCTTACATGTTTCGGCTTCCATTTGCCGCTGGCTCCGTGTTTTCGGCTTCCATGTTGGACACTTTGCTCTACCAAGCCTTTGTCAAAGATTACGTTATTACATTTGTGAGGCTCTTACTCGGTGTTGATCAAGCTCCAGGCTCAGGGTTTCTGACATCTGTAAGTTGATAAGATATTAGTTGTTGAGCTTGCGATCATTTATAATTTCACTGTGCCATTAACATTTCATCTCATAATTTCGCAATGCGATATTACTTTTCAGAACTGATACCTAGTGGCGACTTGTTTCGTATAGCATTATAATTATGTATAACACAAAATGTGAACAACTTTTTAATAAATAACCTTTTACCTTGGGCTTGTGACAGATGAAAATAACAAAAGAGGATATGTGGATTCGAACATATGGTCGTTTGTATCAGAAGCTGTGTTCGACGACATGCGAAATCCCTATAGGGATCTATCGCACCCAGGACACTAGTCTAGCTGATCAATCGCACCACGTGAGTATGTCGCCACGGGCCCCGTCGGGGTGGTTTTGGTCGCGCTTCGCGGGAATGCGAACATCGCGCGAGTCGGTGAGTCGCTCTACTACTCTCAGGAAGCTCCTTAAATACAGTCCTTCGCTTCCTCTCACACTTATTTTAATTTACACTTATTTATATACAAATTAATATTCTGCCAAATAAACACTATGTAGTCCTCCTAGTCCTTGGACTGTATTTTAGGTAACTCTTTTTAAACATATTTTATCTTTACTTCGGGTCAACGTTACACTCATTACATACTGTTATTGCCTACACTTGTGGCGTCTCTGTAAATTAGTTTTGCATTTGTACAATTTATATTTCTTGTAAAGTACTTAACGTTTGTTCATAAAGCAAGTTCACGTGCTTGATTTCTCTCCAATGCAACCTGCTACAGCCAAAATGTCGAAACAACGCTTATGCGGAACCACGGATCTGACTAAAGTGTGTTTTAAAACAATCTCGAGCGTGGCGCGTCAAATGAATTTAAAATGTAAATAATTCAACGAACTCGATGATCGCAATCCCGCATTAATTTTAGTGATTTTTTGCATGATCTGTTAGAATAATAGATGAGAGCGACATCACTACATTAACATACGAGTAGTAATTGACCACTGCCGATATAATTTGCCAGAAACTTACGTTATACGCAGATACAGTAAACACCCTTCATCAGTATCCGATATTAAGATAATCTTGCATGATCTATTACCTACAACTCACATCAATCACTAATGAAGTACAGTTTTGAACAAATGCTTAAATATGTAAAAGAAGTTTTACATTTTTTTCTATTTACAAAATTAAGAATATTTAAGTAACGTTTGCAGAATGTATGGCTTGTTTTAAATATAGAAAGCTTATCATTTTGATGCCCTCTTGATTAGACAGTATAATGACTTTATAAGCAATTTAAAATAACATTTGTACTTAAAAATGTAATTATCTTAATTACATAAGAAAAAGACAAAGATATGAGAAAAGTTAAAAAAGCATAATCTGAATATACTAGAGAGCGTCATACTAGGATTTTGTAGCTTTAGCAGAAGTATCACTAGGAAAGTTACAGCAGGCGGCTGGAGAAGCAGGGGAGGCGGGGGAGGGAGGAGATAATGGACCCCAGCGTAGAGGGAGGTCCCGCCGACGCCGCGGCACTACAGGATGCCTCAGTGGCTGCTACGGCGACCGCACCCCCGCGGTAAGCTCACGCCGCAAATGATTCAATGTCGGCGACTAGCTACTACTTACTTGAGAAGTTATATTTACGACTTAATCTACCGAATACCAAATAGATCCCTGATTAACTTAATACTGGTTGGTCGTCAACATTCCGTGGCTCGAGCTTAAAACTGTACTTTTAATGCATTATTTAATTGTTGTTGATAACAGACGCCGTCACGAAGGTATTTTCCCATTAAGTGCTACCAATTATTTCATTATGTCATACCATATTTTTACTAGCGACCACTTCGTCGCTGATGATAGAATTTTTTTTTAAGCTTTAGTTTAGCCTAGATTCGAGTAGTCTACGTAAAAAGCATTGCAGTATGCGTTATTTGCATTTAGATATATTAGATACAATGTAGTCGTTAGTTTGAGTAACTGTGCTTGAGACATACTATACTCGTACATAGCAAATATTGTAAAGCGGATGTCCTACGTACTTGCTGTTTTAACTTGAATAAAATTTATTTAGTAATAAATAAGTAAAGATTAATAATATTAATAATATTTTTGTAATACTATATATACTGCATGAGAGTAATGTTTTAGTGAAAGGTATGTATAAACATAATATATGTATCTTGACAATAAAAGCACTGAAAAAATAAATTTAACAACATTAGATTTGGATCTTGCAACACTACGCACATTTGTAATGTTTAATGATATTATTGCCACAGATTCAATTTAATAATGAATCTTTCAGTATTCAACAAGTTTGGCTGACGAAGCGAGAGATAATCATGCTCAACAAATTGAAAGGGCAGAAATTGCAAATCTTGTTCGATCTCGAATGGAATCACTCAATTTAACAGGTGTCGATTATGATGATGTTAGCGAAAAGCGAAACAGCCTGTCATACGTAATAATAAACCCAAGTTGCGATCTCAATTTACAAGAAGGAGATATAATGTAAGCAGTAGGACTTAAATTAATTTAAAAAATAAAAAGCTCCAGCTTAGTAGATTCTACTATAAATACGTAGGTATACTATATCATAAATGTTTTTTTTTTCAGATATTTAGTACGCCCATCTCCGTTTTCTGCACAAAAAACCTTTGAACGTCACAATAGCCGGCGCAAGTCGAACATCAGCTTCTGCTCCGGTGCCCTGATCCAGGCTGCAGCGGCCGGCAGCCGTCGTGGGTCCATGCTCGGGGGAGGGTCCAGCCTCTCGCCTCGTGCACCGCCCCTAACTTCCACAAAGGCAAATTCACTTTCCCTACCTGATAGTCCTACAGTTATAACCGATTTTCGTGGTCGTTCAAACTCTCTTCGTATCGTTGATGATATTTTACTTCGTCGCTCTAACTCCCTTCGACAGGGACTCGGGACGGGAGCAACTTCACGCCGCCGCAAGAGTAGCCTCGAGGAGATTGGCATCTCACACTTTAATTCGTTACTGCAACACCAGCAGCAGCAGCAGCAACAGGATGCGAATGCTATAAAGATAGCTCTGAACGGCAGCATCGGGCTAGAGGTGACGCCTCCAGACGAGGGCCCTACAGATCGGCTAGGCATGGTCGGTACCTATCAAGACATAGCATCTGCGCTGCCATCTACGTCGACTGGTTCCGGATTGCCGCCAGCCTCTCCAGATCCTCAGCATCTACAGGGAACTATCGTATGATACAATCTTATGTGGGGACGGCGACTCGGTTCCGTCTTGAGGAATAGGAGGAAGTGAGCCGTGCCTCTTCGGCTTTCCTTGCTTTCCTCGGAACAACTTCATGTTTCGTAGCGTCTCTACTGTGCACGTATACGTAGTGTCTCAACTAAATGTCTCCAAAGAAACTACTACTTGAGTGTGTGGATCAGGACAATACGCATTGGTGAAATCAGTGTATTGTATGCGGGATCAACTAGTTAATATGTAAAGGGAATCTTGTGGCCTAAGGCTGTACATAGCGGGGCTTTCTTTGGTCTTAATGTATTGATCTGTACATAAAAATGTGTTTATTACTAAACGCTTCACTATAGAAAAATATTTACAAAATATTATTTGTGTACCTACTACTATTCTAATACTAAAAGAATATCAACAAACTAGTACATAATATAAATAATATAGAGCAAATCTACATAATGTTCTAGAATTATTAGATGTATCAATAATACTGAAGTTTATTCAGAATAATACCCATTTAAAGAGTAAAAAGAATGTATGTACATTAATGTTAGATTCGTTGATTCAAATTTTAATTCAAATAGCATCAGTGGCATTCAATAAAGTCTAAGTGACCTCAAAATGGCCTATTATTTATCTCACTCAAAAAAAACTAATAAATACCTAGTAACGCAAAGGGGGCGCGCGCATCTTCGCCTGCTTATTTGCACCCTTAGGGGGTGAACTCTAAAAACTGAACTAAAACTCTAAACTTTTCCTTTTTTCCACGTGTATTTATTTTTCTTTACTTTAAAGTTTTGGGGTGGGCACGGATCACTCGCTCCTTACTCCTACGCCCATGGCGATCTGGTACCAAACAAGAATGAAACGTAGTTATCATCACTTTAATCAATAATATTCATCACACACACAAGTGTGTGACTGTAAAACTGACGGTTATGGGTTCGATTCCCACTCGGAGGAATGAATTATTGCTTATTAATATTTTTATTTGGTCACTCTGGTAACAAGGCAAAACGCGGCCTTGAGTTCCACCAGATAGCCAGCCGGTTTTACAGTCACACTTTGTGCCTCTGCGCTACGATGGGTCTCAATATAAACAGAAATATATAGCATCACTTTTATAATGAGAAAACTAAAAGGTAAGATCCGTATCCGCGGATACACGAGTACTTTGTTAACGATCCGGAACATCACTAATTATAGATAACATAGTTTCAATGGACAGAGTCCATGGTGGTTTTGCACAGAGACAATTAACTTGCAATAATTGGTTAACAAATCAATTATACTACAAACTTGAAACGACAGTTATTAGATTTTTTTACTGTGATTGCAAAAAACTCATGCGAATGTCATCTTGGAAAATCATCACATTCGTTTCAGTAATCGTAAGTAACTTGTTATTAATATTGTAAAAAAATCAAATAAATCATCTTCACGCTTTATCCCACACACAGCTATTCTGCTTTGCCTCGACATCAGAACGAAGAAATGAATTTAAATAAATATTTTCTTTCCTCGAGTGGGGATCAAACCCATGATCAGTCGAGTTAGTCACGCACGACTGGTCGCTAAGATAATATTGTGTTAATAAAGTTAGAAAATAAATAAATTATATTATACAATAAATAAATTTTCCAGATCTTGCTGACTATTATTATTAGTTCACAAAAGTTACAAACAACCGTGAGTTATATTCTTACGTTAAAAAAATATATATTTTTTCTGTTTTTACCATAAAAATAAGTATTTACCTATAGATATAATTTGTATCTTTATTGGATCCAATGGTTTTCTCCAAAAGCCATATAAGATATCTCACTTCACTAATAGATATTGAAGTCATTTAAATTAATATATCTAATTTATATAATATAATATAAAATATAATATTTTTCTTTATAAATACTTGAGACCACAATTTGTGAATTATTCGCTGAGAATTTCTTTTATCTCTGCAGATTTTATGTATCAAAAAAATCTCAATATAATAATTGCTTTCCGGTCTTTTCAAATAGCAGCGAGGATAGGAAGTGTCAGGACACTATGTCGTTAACGATCTCAATCATACAATTTTTTTCGCAGATGGAAAGAACATGTTCAGCAAAGGTATTAAATATGTAGGGTTATAGTAATTTACTTCACGAATTATTTCTGCTCAAATATAGTTTTAATCTTGTAAATTTTATTTCAATTATATTTATACACAACCCCAAATTAATTTAATTTGAGTAGTTATTATTCAATATAACATTATTTTTTTAGTATCACGCTGTATCCCGCACACAGCAGGGTAAACAGAGTTAAGACTCCGTTCCCCATTTTCTGCTGAATTCTCGAGTGGCGTTGAGTGGCGGAACTCATCGCCGCGTTTCCCCAAAGCGAAGAAATGAATCTATATATCTATTTATTGCATTTCCTCGAGTAGCAATCGAACCCACATCCTGTCGCGTTCACAGTGACACTTTGTGCCCTGCGCCGCAATTAGCCTCTATATCGTATATTATTAATAACATTATAAAAGTATAACAATAAGGAAATTACTGGGTTTGATTGCTATTATTTTCAATAATTGCAGTGTAAAGGCAACGACTGTCACTCCAATGTAAGTACTTTAAAAAAGTAACGCATAATTAAAAAGTTTGAGTACACATTTTAAGAGCTTTAAACATATCGACTGTTTACATTTTATTCCAGATTTATTGTCCAACTCATAGAAATTTCTATCAAATAAAATCAGCTTCACGCTGTATCCCACAAACAGCAGGATAGGCAGAGGGAACCTAGTGTAAAGATACTCCGTTCCCCACATTCTGCCGAATTCTGGAGGCTTTGCGTGTTGAGTGGCAGAACTCTAGGTCGCGCTTTGCCTCGACACCAGAAGGAACAAATGGAAATATAAATGTAAATAAATATTTCACTTTCTCTCCCGGTATTTTATGAAATACTTCGGCGTTGAGTTCCAACACACTCAATATGCTGATTGGTGGCACTTAACGCCACGCTTTGCCTCTTTACCAGAGCGTGGACATGAAAATATAATTATTGTAAAGCAAAAAATTTCAGTGTACTGGCAGCATGTCTACAGCGTTGGTAAGTATTCCTAATATTAACTTATCACAGCTTAATAATTTCACTTAACAATAGACATACTATAGATAAATATTATACTTTTTATGTTAATAAATAAGTACGTATCAAGAATCTACTATAGTATCTAAGTACATATCAAAAGAGCTAACAGCGTTAACTTCACAATCGAAAAAATAATTCACTCGTAGATTATGTTATATTCTCAGATCTAATAAGTATTAATTTATAAATATTTTTTTAGGCTGTGGGTTTTAACTCAACGGCAGAGGTACTTTTCATTTTTATGTAAATGTTATTTAATATATTTGGTGCACAAGGGTGTGACTGTAACGCGACGGTTGTGGGTTCGATCCCACACGAGGGAATAAATTATTATTTCTTAAATATTTTCATTTCTTCGCTCTGGCTGAGGCAAGCAACCAACGCAAGCCTTGCGTTGAGTTCCGCCATTTCTTCACGCAATGTCTCGAAAATTTCGGTGTAAAGCAGGGAACACAGTGTCTTAACACTAGGTTCCCTTTGCCTGCGCTATAGCTGATTTATTGAATTGTTATGAAAGGTTATAACTTATTTTCAGACCAGTGGGGATCTTTCAACTGTGGAGGTATATTTATAATTATATGATTTACAGTAAAATCTAACAGTAAGAATTTTTATAAAGCAAAAACTTAAGAACAATTTTCATGTTTAGTGCTATGGAGCTTTTTGTACAGCAAAAGTAAGTGCAAAGTTTATTAGATACGAAATTACAATATAGTACATTATATTAAAATAATAAAAATAAAAAGAGTAATATTAACAATGCTTTTTTAGTGCAATGGTGTCCTGAATATTTGTATGTCAAAGGTAATTTAATTTATTATTAAAACATATTTTTTATATCTTATTATATTTGTACTTTGTGTTAGGTACTAACACAAATATATATACGAAGGTACGCCGTGGTGCAGGGGCAATCGAAAGATTGGGTGGGTTCCTATATGAAGAAATTAAATATTTATTATTTTAATTTTTTGGCTCTGGTGGCGAAGCATATGCGCGGTGTTGAGTTCTGCCACTAAACATGTAATGCCTCTAGAATTTGACGGAGAGTGGGGAGCGGAGTGTCTCCTTCTGCCTCCGCTGCGTCGTGCTAGATATAGCGTTAAGCTGAAAAAATCAGAAATGATTGTTTACATGATACATTACGATATGAAGAATGATTCCCACTCGAGGAAATGGCATATTTATTTTGCTCTCATTCAAAGCTTTATGTTTCAGTGTAATGGACGTATTTGCAATGCAAAGGTAATTTCAGCCGTTATTGTAAAAAATATTTTACAAATATTCTAAATTAATAATTCTAAATTATTAATATTTTTCCCATATTTATAGTGTAACGCAGCGTCGTGTCTAACATTGGTTTGTATTTTTATAGCAAAAAATCTAAAATCAAACTTTTCCCTTGATTTCATTTTCTTATAATTATATATTTTAATATAAATAATATATTTTTTAAGAGCGATGGATTATCGGCGAATTCATTTGTAAGTTTTAATTTGATAATTATAAAAATGTATGTGGCATATATTTTATAGTATTCATTTATTTATTTTTTTCATTAGTGTGAAGGACATAAGTGTAGATCGAATGTAAGTAAATGTTGACTCACGAGTCACGACTCACAAGTAAAGAATACCTACTAACGAAGTAATTCTCATTATACAGTGTACGGGAGTAAGTTGCATAGCGGAGGTATGGTCTTTTAGATTCACTACGTTGGAAAAGCATATTATTTTACAAGATATTTTACAGCCACTTTTGGAGGCATTGCGTGTTGAGTGGCGGAATTTAACGCCGCGCTTTGCCTCCTCGACATCAGAGCAAAAAGTAGAAAATATTAAATATTTCATTTCCTCGAGTTGGAATCGAATCCACAACCCGTCGCGTTGTTTAAAATAATTATTTATATTTTTTAAATAAGTTGCTCTATAAACATATAGTTAAATGATCTGTCCTTTTAGTGTCATGGAACAGGCTGTATCTCGGAGGTATTTATCATATATCCTAATGTACTTTAGGTAATTAATCGTTTAACTTAAGCTTTTTTCTTTCATTTTGTGTGTACAGTGCCACGCAAAGAGATGCATAGCCCGTGTAAGTAAATATCCCTAACTTAATAACACTGTTACATATTTTATTACTTAACTGTTTAAAAACTATGGTAGATATAGTTTTCATCCAGTTTTAAAATCAGAAAGATAATTTTACCGTATAAATTGTGTTTTTTCTTTAATTATAATTTGAACTAAAAATATACTGAATTGGGTGACATTATTTTCTAGTGTATTGGAAATGAGTGTTCCTCTGCAGTAAGTAAATTCCTTTATACAAAATAATTGATAATATTTTTTTATATTTAATCTACTGATTATTTTTCTAATGAAAATTGAAAAGTCAATATTATAATTATGATGTTTTGATTTTTTTTTAGTGTACAGGACGTAAGTGCCACAAGAGCCGCAATTAAGATTATTCGAATGCTGCCACCTCTTAACTTTTACTCATGAATAAAAATACTGTGTTAATTTTTCATCTAAAGAAACGAAATGTAACTAAAATATCAAAAAAAATAATTGATTACAATGTAATCGTAAAATTCTATATAACTCTTCTAGGCAATGCATAAGGAAAATTAATTAGCATACAATAAAACAGTAACTATAATCGAAAAAAATTAAATACTTCGCCACCGTTGTAAAGCAGTGGCTTACTTTTAAATAAGAAGTAAGTATTAAAATAAGTAAATAAAACTTAAGTTGATTTAAAAATACATATATTACATACAAAAAAAAAACTCCATTGTATCTATTATATTAACGTCACATTATTTTTCGAGTTACTTAAAGATTTAATGTTACTCAAATCTTTTATTTAACTTGCAATGTATGTATGCACATACATTGCAGGTTAAATAAAAGCTTTTAATTAAAGGGAGTATATTCTTACATAGTATCACAGATTTGGTAATCGTCCAAAATTCCAATATATATGGTTAAGAGATATGCAGATATTACTATATATCTGACAATTACTATATATCTGTGATAACGCCATCTACATACAAAGTATATTATAATAAAGACAATTTAAAACAATTTTAAAATTCAAAAAAAAAAAACATCTTATTCTATAGAGAGATAGAGGTTATTAATTATCAAAGTCATATATATATATGGCGGAGCAGAGGGAAGTTGAGACCGGAGTTTGATTCGATCCCTCGGTTGCTCGGGAGAGGCCCAGCTTAGACGACCAGCGACCAAGGCGGCAGCCCAGGGAGTGGGGACAAGGTCTCTAGGGAGTCTTCTCCTGTCCGGTGGTCTGGTGTGCCATGGCGCGATGAGTCTGAGGTGGTGGTGGTCGGAGGCGTCGGCACGGCTGAACATGTTACATGCTAAGCGGCCGACGTGCTCTTTCAGGCTCTCGATGCAGAGTGGCATTCCTCACGAATCCAGGCGCTTGGGTGATGCGTCTGAGCGCGATGTTCTGCAACACCTGCAGAATTTTGCATTGGTTCGGGCTGGCCAGCGCGTACCAGCCCGGGGCAGCGTATACCAAGTGAGGACGAATATAGGTCTTATAAAGTGAGATCTTGACCCGCAACGGGAGGCGGGAACGGAGTACCGGTCGTAACAATGCGAGCGTGACTCTGACGTCTTGCGAGGCTTTTCTGGTATATGTCATCATGGAAAACAATATGTCGTCGATATACCACCTTTTCGTACGCAGCGCTTCGCCTCCACTTTCTTAATGCGAACGGCTAAAGAGTAAACCCTGCCTGCTGAATTGTTCCCCGACAAGTATTACTTGGCTCTTTTTAAAGAATTAGTGAATAGGCACTACCTAGGTAAGCATGCTCCACCATCTTTCGCATCTTCACTTACCACCAAGTGAGATAGCGGACAAATGTTTGCCTATATACAATAAAAAAAAACACCCACAGGCGCTGGATGACCAGCAGATGAAGCTTCTCGAGACCCCCAAAAGTCACTGCTTGGGTCTTCGTAACGTTGAAAGTCAGCCTCCAATCCGCCAGCCAGTTCAGCAGCAGGTCGAAGGTCATGTTTATAGACTTGGCGTCCGCGTAAAAGGCGAGTGTAGTTCCCTCGTCGACCGGTACGTCGTCGGTGTACGGGATATATAGTAAAGGGGACAGTGCGCTACCCTGTGCAACTCCTGCAAAGATCCTGTGGCTTCCAGGCCTCTATCTTGACTCCCGCCATATACAGGGGTTCAGTCACTCCATAGATAGCGGGTACGGGTGTTTGTCAGGATGGCAAAGAAGATACATCCTGGTCTTCCCATCCTTGCCCTGATTGGGCGGACGTATTCCGCCTGGAAACCGAGTTCTCTTAGGGCGCATGTGATTTCCTCGGGAGTGGTCGTCGCTGGTAGCCCCCTCATGGCGATCTTCTCGCTTGCAGGTGTAGGTGAGCGCTGCGTGGGACCCTTGGTTGCCCCAAGGGAGGCCCAGCTAGGCGACCAGCGACCGATGTGGCTGCTCCGGAGTCGGAATCAGGGGGGGAAGGGGGATGATATCTCTCGGCAGACGTTTGCTGGCGTCCGGTGGTCGGGTGTGGAGCGGTGCGATGCTGCATGGGTGCAGGTGGTCCGAAGTATCGGCACGGCGATACGCGTTTTTCGCGAGCCGACCGATGTGTACCTCCAGGTTTTCCATTCTGAGGTCTCTATGCAGCGTCGTGTTTCGTACGCAGAATGGTGCCTGGGTAACCCGCCTTAAGGCGAGGTTTTGGACCACCTGCAGGATCTTTTTCTGGTTTTCGCTGATAAGCGCATACCACGCCGGGCCAGCGTAAGACAGGTGTGGCCTGACGTATGCCTTGTACAGCGACAACTTGGTTTTCAGGGGGAGCTTCGATGAAAACAGTGGACGCAAAAGGGAGAGTGCGATTTTTGCCGCACTGGCTGCTTTCTTGACTTGCCCTGTCATGCTCAGTCTCCGGTCGATCACCACGCCCAGATAGGTGCGCCAGGTGCGATAGGTGTAGCCCGGCTGCACCAGGGGATCTGCTGGCCCTGCAGGCTCAGCGGAGGAGGCTGTCTTCGGTACCCAAAGCTGATCGCTTGCGTCTTCGCGATGTTGAGTGCGAGCCTCCACTCAGCCAGCCAGTCCGGCAGCAGGTCGAGGGCGCGCTGAAGCTTTACGGCCGCCTGTTTGGGGTTGAGCGACTTCGTGATCAGGGCAATATCGTCGGCGTAGAGCGCCAGAGTTGCGTCCTGATGCGTCGGGATGTCGTCGGTGTACAGAGAATACAGAGCAGGCGATAAGATGCTACCTTGAGGGACGCCTGCAGCGATAGGGTGGCTCACTCTCCACCCTTACGCTAAACGTCCTGCCGCGGAAATAGTCGGCCAGGATTACGGCGACGTGGTGGGAGGTGCCGACTCTTAGTACCTTGTGTAGCAGCCCCGGGTGCCACACGCGGTCGAACGGCTGCTGTGGCACTCTCCTTCCTATTGAATGCTATAGCAGCGAAGTGCACCACTCTGGCAGCGTGGTGGAGTGGCCGCTACGAAAGCCAAACTGCTCGTTGCGCGGATGGAAGTGCGCCAGGAGAAGCGGCAGCAGCAGCTTCTCAATCAGCTTGGCCACCGCGCTGAGGAGGCTAATGGGGCGGTAGCTGTCCGGGTCGCGGGGGTTCTTCCTCGTCTTCGGCAGCATGATGACCAGGCCCTTTTTCCACGCCTGGGGCGATGAAACATACAATGCCCGTGCGGGCCTTTATATAACGTTGACAATGACAAGCGAAGACGCACATAGTGGCGTGACCGGAAGGTGACAAATACAAAACTATTAATTTAATATTCACAGTGCCTATTTCATTTCTAAATTCAACGTAATATTTAAAAACAATTAAATATTTCTTAATTAAAATAAACTTATAATAATGGCATAAAATAGCAGAATTCAAAGTAGCTACATTACAATGAAATCATTGTTAGTAAAAGGAATTAAAATAAGTTTATCGACAATATAATTATATACCCACAATAAGGTTTCTACACAATTACTACTACTAAGTTATAAAATATAGTACACTGCACACAAATATAGTGTAATCTAGGTATATTATAGAAACTAAAAATTTATTTAGATAAAAATATTCTAGATAGAAGATAATGCTAAGCCGAAGCTATAAGTCTATAGAATAGTGAGTGACGTTCAAAACCACTATAGATATCATTGATAGCCACTAGCCACTTATTCCTTCAATGTCGGTACCAATGTGCTCGCAAGCAGGTCAGCACGCGTGTTGCGGTGTCAGTGCGTCTGTGAGACGGTCTGCACGGTGTGCACGAGGGGGAGGGCGGGCGGTGGGTAGTGGCCTTGCGCGCGCCTGTGGTTGTGCAATGCTGTGCCCTGAAGACAAAATATTACTTTTTAAATAATAAGTTGGGTAGCTTATACATTGGTAATGAATTATAATATAAAAATAGTTTTAGCCGTCGAATACGCGTCTCAAAACCAAACTGAAGAAATGAAAAATAAATTTAAATAAAAAATTGTTATTTTATATAGTCTTTTTGTGAAGCGACGGTTGAATGTGTTACTCAACCATAAGGACTTACTAACTTGACATATTTCACTATCTTTCCATGAAAATGTCTGAATTAAAACATTTTATATTTTTACCATACAAATCATAAGTTGAAGAAATTAAAAAAAATCAATAGACATCTATAGTAAAGGAGACTGAAACTTTTAGGCTTAAACATAAAGAGTTGAGATGTGGTCTAAAAAATTTGTAGAAGATTCGACAGGCGGAGTTGGTGTATCAATTGTTCTTTCTTACTACCTAGAAATCGACAAAGACATCCTTTGGGACAAGCAACAACAACAACCTCACTTTTATCAAATCTCTAATAACTCAAGTCTCAGATTGCCAAAATTTATGGAATTTTCAGGGAGAGAATGATGAACCTGAAGTATTAAATCATACCATTTTCATCTCTTTACATTCTGGGCCCAAAAATGTATGGAATCGTTTCAGTTTCCTTTTGAATCCTAATGGCCAACCTGGTCGATAAGTGTAACTTTATTAAATATTTTTATTGCCTTTACATAAATAAAACAGACATATAAGAAGAAATAAGAGAAACAGAAAAAAAAATCCGTAGAATTTTTTATTAAAATTCTACAGAACAGTTTTTTCTGTTGTAAAAGAAATAACAAAATAAACAAACTACCTGTATAAACCTATCTCCACACAATTCACAGACATACGGCTTGTCACCGGTGTGGCGGCGCACATGCAACGTGAGATCATTGCTTTGGGAGAACGCCTTTTCGCAATACGAACACTTGTAGGGTTTAACACCGGTGTGTACACGCATGTGGCGGGATAGTTTGTTGCTGCGGGAAAACGCTGGAATAAAACATATTTTTTTCACGCTTCATTTTTTTCGCTCGCTTGAGTGGCGGAACTACACTGGGTGCTGTGTTTTGCCAGAGCGAAGATATGAAAATAATTCATTCCTTATAACAGGGTTCGGATTCACAACCCTTGCGTTTTGCAATCAGCCAACGCCAGCCACGATAGCCTATAGATATAATTGTGAATATTTATTTTTATTTTTTTTAATTATTTAAATCAGTTAAACATAGAATGTTGTTTGAAAAAAAATTCAAAATTTATTAGAAATATAATAAAAATGGCCCGTCTCTCGAGAATCTTCATATAAAAATTAAAATAATGTATAAAAAAGTACCTTTGCCACAAACGCCGCATATACAAGGCTTTTCCCCCGTGTGTGAACGACGATGGCACTGCAAGTCCGATGAACGCGGGAAACCTTTTAAACAAACATAAACAAGTTTTCATATTTATATTTTAAAGTGATATCAAATTCGCTTTTTCAAACTTCAAATTTGCTTTAGCTTTGTCCTCCAGGGCGAGGAGATGAAAATCATTTAATTTTGTTTCACCGAGTGAAAGAAGATAATCAAAGTACCTTAATATTTTTGATATTTTACTCTATATAAGATAGAGAGAGACATGGCGCCGGGACATCATCTGAAGGTAAACGCGACGGCTTGTGTGGGTGCTATTCCCAATCGGGTATCTACCCGATAAGTAATATGGAAGCTCTGGTAAGAAGACAAAATGCGTTGAGTAGGTACAGGCACGGTCCCAGGAGGTGGGGGGGGGGTGTCACATGGGACATTTAAATAAATATGTCATTTCCTCGAGTGCGGATCGTATCCACAACCGCGTCAAGTCGCGTTTATAGTCGAGTCAAGTCGCGTTTTAATCCCCCCCAAAATTTTAGGCGGCGACCGCGCCTGGTGGAGTACGCAATGTTTGAACACTAGGTTCCATCTGCCGACACCTGCTATTTAAGATATAGATAGAGATAGAGCACAAAAAAAAGAACAAAATATAAACACCTTTATCACAAAAGTCGCACTTGTAAGGTTTTTCGCCGGTGTGCCGCCGCATGTGCACTATCAGATTTGAGGAGTTCGAGAAGCTTCTGCCGCAGTACAGGCAGAGACAGTTGTTAGAGCTTTGACCCTTCCCATTGTGCACTCTCATGTGTGATCTGAAATATTATATATGCAAATAAAAATGTTATATATCTATTTTATTTTGTAGGATCTTTATGTATTTTGAGGCCAGTCCCTCGACTGTGCCACCACAGAGGCACAAGTGTGTGACGGTAAATGTAACTGGTTGTGGGTTCGAGCCCCCACCCGAGTAAATTAAATATTTAATATTTTTCATATCTTCGTTGAGTTCTGCCACTCAATACCCAATATGTCCAGAATTCGGCGGAAAATGGGGAACGTAGTCTCTTAACACTAAAGTAAATTTTGAATCCCTGCTGTGTGCGGAAACAGTGTGAAGCTAATTTATTTTATTTATTTATATATGTATTTTATGTTTTTAGGAACTTACTTTAGATTATCTCTCCTATGAAACTTCTTTTTGCAAACGTCACATTCAAAGCACTTGTCTATTTGTTTGTGTATGCTCGCATGCCTTGCTAATACGTCCTTTCTACAGAATCATAAAATATTCTTTAAACTACGCATATTGTTGCACATAGCTATTTTCAAAATGCTACAATTAACAATTAAAAAAATATAAATTTTCATGTACACAAAAAATAACAATTAGTTACCTTCTCCAATATTATAAACAAAAACAACAAAAAAGAATTTTTTTTAGAAGATTAGAATAAATGGATGCAACTTACCTATAAAACCGTCTATTACATATATCGCATCTATGTTGCGGAGTTCTGTCCCTGTCCATGAAGCGAACAGACACACTCTGGCCGGCGTGTGCCCTTAATATATGCTTGTTGAGCGATACCTCGTGAGCGAAGCGAAGGTTGCAGGATGAACAAGCGAACAGACGCTCAACGCGAGAACATGCTCTTCTATGGCGGACAGCGCTTTTGACTGTTGCGAATACCTTATTAAAGTATAATATAGTATAATAATTGTAGACCGTGAACTCTAAAAACGAACTTACAAATACATACAAATAAAGTAATTACAATGATACGCACTTTGCCATTGGTCACTTAGTAAGCGTCACAGCAATAAATTGCACCAGCAAACTAACACTTTGACTTTTGATTTTATACTGTTATACAGTAAATAAATTGTAGATAATTTAAATCTTTTGCAATCTTATTTACTTTTGCTCGCAAAAAAAAAGAAGAATAATATTTGGCTATTTTGATTCTGTCGGTTAGTCAGGAGAATAGCCGGGACAAACAGAAAGCCAGGCAGGACAGACAGGCAAAAAATTTTTTAGTATCGGCTGAATAACTATATATTATCGGCTATATACATATGTACATATACAGATATATAGATAATGACGACTAACCTTGTTACAAAGATGGCATCGAGAGGATAATTTTGGGTGATTCCGATCATGGTGTTTTGTCAAGTCTGTCCTACACATGAATAGTTCACCGCACTCCTCACATTGTTCCATAGACTCCATTTCCTGCTAATAGTATAATGATATTTATTTATTTAGTTTCTAACTGTTTTCTTGTATCAAGACACTCCCTAACCCTATGTACCACCAATTTTTTTAAATATTTTGTTGAGTGAGTTGAGTGAGTGAGTAAATAAAAATAATATATTCCCTCAAATCGTAACCGAACCCACAAATGTTGCATTTGCAGGAAGTTGGACACGACAGCCTTATTTATTTACTTTACTTTTTATATAAAACGTCAGTAGACAAAATTTTGATAATAGAGAGGCCGTCGTGCAGCAGCCAGTTCAAAATAAAAAAAATATAAAAAAACTATTACCATTACAGGGTCGGTCGTTAAAATATCCTGAAGTAAGCTTTCTTTAAATAAATTTATATTACTATCAGCTTCTTGCAAATCCGATGGCTCGCACTGGTAAGAAATAATACAAATAAAGTATCTATAATTACATCTATTATAAAATAAACACAAGTTCTGGTAACGAGACAAAGCGCGACGTTGAGTTCCGCTACTCAACACGAAATGCCTCAAGGTTTCGGCGGAGAGTGGGAAACGGAGTGTCTTAACTCTAGGCTTCTTTTGCAGAAAAAAAATCTTTTAGCATTTTATTCTTGTAAAACAAGATAAAGTAATAATTACCTTGTTTTATAAGAACTCACAACCGTCGCGTTAGTCACAATTATTACATTGTTGTGGGTTCGATCCCCACTCGAAGAAGTGAAATATTTATTTACGTTTATATTTCCATTTCTTCGCTCTGGTGTCGAGGCAAAGCGCTGCGTTGAGTTCTGCCACTCAACACGCAATGACTCCAGCATTCGGCAGAAAATGGAGAACGAAGTGTCTTAACATTAGGTTCCTTCTGGCTACCCTGCTGTGTGCGGGATACAGCGTGAAACTGATTTATTTATTTATAATCTAATAATATTTTACAAAACGTAAATCATAATAACATATCGTACCTGTAAACACTTATGTTGCTCCAAGTCACTTTTCTTAAGAAACATCTTGTCACACACTAAACAACTGAATATCTTAACATCTGAAATCAAAATTATTATTATGTTAGATACATTTAAAGAGTCGTCGTGGGGCGGTGAGAAAACGACTGACCGTAAACATTGATGTTGTAGGTTCGATTCGCCGAATGAGAAGAACAAAGAATTATTTTCATTTGATCCTTGATCAGGTAAAAATATAAAGTTCAGCGTTGACTTCTGCTACTTCTTCGGAAATTGGTCGCGAAGTGGGTAGGAGATCAGTTTAACACCCAATGCCAAGACACTCAGTCCCTCTAGCCTAGCCCGTTATATGTGGGATGTATCACGCGTGAAGCAGTATGAGACTAACACTTGATGCTAAGAAAAAATACGTATTGATTGAAAAAATATGAACCAACCTTTATGTTGTATTGTATGTGAAAATAAATCTTCTTTTGTTTTAAGATTTTCTTTGCAAAATAAGCAAGTGTGCTTTAAATCAGGCAAATATATCACATTATACCCCTTTTCAGACAGTTTATTGAGAATCGTCTGAAAAAATCATTTCAAAAGTGCAAAATTGAATCCTTACTAGAATTATAAATTCGGAAGTCTATCCGTAGTTATGATCACATTGTTATTAAAATGTGAGGCTGAACAGACTACAGGATGAACAGGCTACTCTCTTTTCTCATTTTTTCTTGGTATTTTCAGAAATTTTGTTGTTTTAAGGTAAGGTCGACGAAATTGGACTCCCTGAACGCTTATATAGCGTGCACTAGCTCAATCTTAGCTTAGACACATAAAACAATGTTCTAGAAAAATATTGTACTTTCATAAACGGAAGAAAAAGCGATGATATATATTTATCTCTGAATAAATTAGATCACTAATAAAAGAAAGTAATTTTTTTATGAAAACTACTATTGGCTGAGAAAATCGAAAAAATATTTGTATGGACTCCATTAATAAAGAAACAGATGAGAATTTACATTACCTTCATGAACATTTTTTTCTGTCATGATATTAAAAAATAAAAGAGGCCGTCGTGGAGTAGAGCCACAAGCGTGCGACTGAAAACGCGACGGTTGTGGGTTCGATATTCACTCGCAGGAATTGAATATTTAAAATTTTCAAATACTCCTTCAGATAACGAGCCAAAGCACAGCGTTAAGTTTCACCACTCTACACCAAATTCAAGAATTCGGCGTAAAATGTGGAACGGAAGTGTCTTAATGGGAACGGTGTGTTTTAACACTAGATTCCCAGGTTCCCTCTGCATACACTGCTATTTATGGGATACAGTGTGGAGCAATATATATTAAAAAGTCAAAAGCAAATATTATTGCAGTATATTCAGTAGGCTTTAGTAGGCTATATTTAGAGCTATGAGCCTGACATCATCTACAATTTGTGCCATATGACATTAATTTAGGTTAAACTGAAGCTGACGGAATATTTTTTATTATACTGTTCTAACACATCAATAATATACATACACTTGTAACTAACTTCTTTGGTCTACCCCTCTTCTTGGGACCCATGAGATCTCCGTGTTGTTCCCAAACATGTTTTGTGAGACCCTCGGCATCCGAGAATCCCGATCCACATACAGGGCAATATGTATTATTGTCATATCCATTTTCTTGAGCTGTAAATAATATGATATTAAATAGATATTGTTGCCAATATTTCTTTAACAAAACAGATTCAAGATTTTTTCAAAATAAGCTATAAGATGAGTATATAGTATATGGAACTATATATATATAAAAGGACATGCAACTGGACTTGCAAAACATGAACATCATCAAGCATTGAATGGTTTAATTCCATAAAATACATAGTTTTTAATTTATATTGTCACTCATCCTGTCATTGATTCTTATTTATTACAAATGAAATTGTTATTAAAATGACATATTAACATTGTTTATCAATTTCAATAAGATTTCCTCACAATTTACCATCTTCTCACCTGGGTATGAAAGTATTTTTTTATTTTCTTGTTCTGGTAAATAACAAATTGTTCAAATTCTGGTAAACAATCAATCATGCTAGTTTCACCAGTGGTGGGGAGGAGAGTGTATTACATAATATGGACAGGATACACCATACGGTAAAGCTAAAAAACTATACTTACAATTTGATAATTCATGACTGACTTCACCTTTTAAGTGTATATTTTCAGATTGTTGAATATTTGTAATAGAATCTTTGTTTTTCAGTTCGTCTTCACATTTTACAGCATCTGAAATTAGTAAATGAAATAATTTGCATTACAGTATATTCATTTCTAAACAATCTAAATAATATAATATAAAAAAGTAAAGAAAATGATCAAAATGTGTCAAAATATACATTAATCACATATACAAAACAGTAATATTGGCAAAATGAATTGTGCTCAACTGGCACGCTCGAAATGCCATATGTCAAGAATTCAATTCAATATTCAACACATATTTTTGATGTTTTTTTCCTTTAATACTACAAAATCTCAATTAGTTTAATAATATTTGATATAAAGTTGAAAATATTATAGTCAAAACATATTTAAATAAATTTAATTTTCTTCTTTATGATTCATAAGGAATAATTTAAGCAGGCCAATGTTATTTTATGACTTACCTACATCATTAAATGTTTCTTCCACATTACTAAGTGCCAATGACAGGTCTAAGTCCATATAATCATGATGATTGTCTTGTACAAGTTGTTCTATTTTTACTTCAACAGAATTAGCCTACATTGTTAATGGTAAATTAATATTAATCACTTCCATTAAATTCTATTTGAGTTATGGGGCAGTGGAGCTCCTTCTGACTTTTAATATTACTATTTTGGGTTAAATTTCCCACTTGAAAGAATAATTTAATTTCATTTCAGCCAGTAACAAAACAATGCATGGCATTAAGTTCCACCACACAACACACAAAAGAAGTTAATATTGACAATTTTTTATATTTCAAAAAACTTTAGTTAAGTAATGCTGTAATCATTATGGAAAATATTTAATTGACCACTTCTATAGCCAGTTTTTACAAATAATTAAAAATGTTAAGTACCTTATAAACTAAATTATTTTCATTATGTGGAAGCTTTTCTTTAGTAAGTAATCCTCTAAGCGTGAGTTCAGCTTCTTGTGCACGAGTTTTAAAATGATGTACATTTGAAACTTTTTCTCTACAATCATTACATATGGTAGAAGGCAACCCATCACCTTGCGCTATCTAAAAAAAGTTGTCAAAATACTTATTTTAAGGAAATACTCAACATAATATAAAAAATGTGTCATCTAACATTACAATGTAATTTCATTTGTAACAAGGTTTTACTAAGTTGTGCTAGAATTCAAAAGTACTAAATCTAAACATTAAAAATACAGGACATTTATAAATTATTAATAAAATATTTTGCTCAATGAACAAGCTGCAAGCAATTAAATTACAAAGAAGCAGTTCGCATAGCAATTTTTCTTTCGCTAGTATATCAGCAGTCTAATGTATATATTTTTTGGCAAATTTTATTTTAAACTTGCTATAATCGGGATTTTTTTAAGTTACTTTACCTTCATACCAGTTATTGATGTTATTACATTGCCTAATGTTTCCATGCCCAAGCGGATGTCAAAGATTGAAAACATTAATAATTCTTTTGATAAACATGTCCGACATAATTTTTCTATTTTAATACTCGTACTTGAGGCCATGTCTATTTAATTAGCATTAAATAAATTTAATAAACATAAACGTCAAACAAACTTTAGTTGCGAGTACGTAAATACTTTGTTAATGAGTATAAATACTAATGAGTAAATGTATTCTGTGGTACTAATATAATAATCATAATAATAAAAAATTTAAAATATTGTCAATATTTAGTCTATGTCACCATATAGATTATAAATTCTATATAATCTGGGATTGTAAACCTGGCCACACACTTTCAATAATATTGCGTGTTTCAGGGCGATTTTCAATATTATTGTAGATTTGTAGAAATTCTGTTTTTTTATGGTCTCGTAAACGCGACAGTTTATGGGTTCGATTTCCACTTGAAGAAATGAAATATTTAATATTTTTATTTCTTTGCTCTGGTTTCGAGGTAAAGTGCGGCGTTGACCTCCGCTACTCAACATAAATTCAGCAGAAGGAGAGGAACGAAGCGGGATAGCGAATGCTACATGTTGCGACAAGAATAAGAAATATATATTTACCTAAACTTTCTGAAAATAGGATAAACTTGTAAATGAATATTCATAAAATACATTTCTTATTGTAAATAAATACCGCTGTTTAGTTAATGATTAATATACACTTGTTTACATTTTTTTATTAATTTTTAAAAATAATCAACGATGACTTAACCATATTTTGTTCCTTAACAGACATGAAATAATTTAAAAGTCAACTTTAAATAATCAACACTTTTAAATTATATTATTAGTAATAAAATTTCTTTTTTTATACATATATAATAGACACACTTGAAATAGAAATATTAGTATAGAAATTAAAAACTTTCAAAAAATTTAAAAATCGATCAATTTAGTAAAACAATTGTATAAAATAACTGTTACGACAATTAGCAATATGTTTTCGGAAGCTTGCCAGAATCCATTAGTGAATCTAAATGAGAACCGCATCTAAATCGGTTAAGCCGATTTTGAGATTAGCAATTACAAACGCACAGAGAAACAGACAAAAATTTTAAAAATCATTGTTTTGGATTTTATTACGTTAATAAAGGACAACTTCAAACAAACAACATTTTTTTTTTTCAAATATCTTCCAAGTACAAACACCGACCCTCTTACGATTTTATTATAAGTATAGTTGTATTTTGAAATGCGTAAAAATAATTATGATTGTAGATCAACAAGAAGTTTACTTATTAAAGTTGCTTTCATTTCATACTTTCGTTTGTATTGTAAGTTCTCACTTTTAGTCCAATTTCATAATTGTAGACCCACACCCTAAAGGGTTTGCACGCGGTGAATTTCAAACAAAATGCAGCAAAAACTATAATCGCTCGTATTTTAAGATTGCGTTGACTTTTCATTTTCGGAGCTCCATAAGATCGTAAATCTGGTTATCTAATAATCTTGATATAAATTTCAGTTTAACATATCTGTTACTCGATCCTGAGATAAACAGTCTGGACAGACATAAAAACAGACGAACAACGAAATGATCTAATAATAAGGGTAAAGTTTTTTTATGTACATAACTTTAAAAAAATACTACG
Source organism: Heliconius numata (assembly GCA_016802625.1). Classification (NCBI taxonomy): domain Eukaryota; kingdom Metazoa; phylum Arthropoda; class Insecta; order Lepidoptera; family Nymphalidae; genus Heliconius; species Heliconius numata. Next base: position 1,079,178 of record JAEBDU010000021.1, read on the forward strand.
TGAACGTCGAAAGCCGCGAAATTAAAAATGTTTATAAAATTAATCATTTTATAAAATTAATAATGTTTTGGGTAGATATTTTCATTTTAGCTACATTTTCTAATAAATATAAACAATAAATATAAATGTAATAAATATAAATGTAAAAGTTGTATAATTTTTGATGAGTTAATGTGTTTTTCTGTTTTTTGTTTTCCTGAGGTTGGCAACACTACTGATAACGCTGTCCGTCGGAGTGGTTACTCCGGGTAGTTACATCGATACTTGAAAAGTAGCGCTACCGTATTTACCTTTATATTTAGATATTTTTACCGTTAACTTGAAATCCACGGTATCATTAAGTATCGTTAAAATGGTATCGTTATAAGCTAGTTTTGTTACCATCGCTCTCGTCTGATTCGTTTTTGTGAATATAGGTACATCGATGGTTTTACAAAACTTAAATTTACTTTTAATAAAAATATTATCATTATAAAAAATATTTTGTGAAACTTTCTTTGTTTCTTTTTCTTTTAGCTTCACGTTGTATCCCGCACACAGGAGGGTAGGCAGAAGGAACCTAGTGTTAAGACACTCCGTTCCCCACTTTCTGGCGAATTCTGCAGGGAATGTGTATTGAGTGGCAAAACTTTGTGGCGCTTTGCCTCGACACCAGAGCGAAGAAATGGAAATATAAACATAAATAAATATTTGAATGGGATCGAACCCACAACCGTCGCGTTACAGTCACACCTTTCTTTTTTACACCTTTCTTTCTATTTTAGTTAAGCCGCCGCATTAGACTATAATTCGCTTACTATTTTCAATATTAACGTAAATTACTTTTATGAAAAAATATTTATTGTAGAATTAAACTTTTTTGTCTTTTTTTGTCTTTTGTATAGCCCATAATACGTACGCCCCATCTTTATTTTTAACAAAATGAGCAATTGTAGCGAAATAAAATTTAACGGCAACATCGCATAAAGGTAACAAAATAAAAGGATGATTTATACGCGCTTATACGCTCTACTTTTGCCGCTACTTTCGAAGTAACACTAAATTTAACGTTAAGATTTAACGCAAAATTAACCATATTATAACGTTATTATTCCGTTAAGTTACCAAGTATCGCTACCAAATTGTATCGATACCTAAGTTATCTCTACGGAATTACCGGTAATTAACGTTAATGTAAATGTGAATTGGTATCGTTAACAAGCCCTGGTGGGAGCACTCTTCAGTGGCGAACTGGCGAGGAGTTAATAGACTCGCCAGTTCGCCACTCGCCAGCCTATATGTTCCTTGATCGCCAACGAGCGCAGACACCGGCCGCCTTTCTGCATTCCGAGAGTTCGAGAGTACATTCTATATTCTACTAATCCGCGACATCGGCAAGCCACAAGTCGTGTTTCTTCAACATTAGGTGTGTGGACTACATCATGTTTTTAAATAATTACCTACACTGCTTTGCGATATTTTAATTATTTTCAAATTAAATATATTTATTAAATAGTGCGAATAAACAAACTTGACCTAGTGTTCCATTATCTCGATACACGA